>AJFL01000030.1:0-61526 GCA_000467735.1 Rhytidhysteron rufulum CBS 306.38
CCAAGACCACAAACCCACAAACCCCTCCAAACCTATGCAACAATCTCAACCTCACACCTATGCCCCCTTGGCGCAATCAAAAAGAAATTCTCAAACTCCATACTCTCCTCCGTAACGCTCTCACAAAGCCTCATCCCCACACACTCGCGAAAGAAAAACGCAACCGCATACCTCAACTCCATCCTAGCAAGGTGAATCCCAACGCAAGACCGGGCCCCGGCGCCGAAAGGGTGGAATGCGGTTTTGGCGTCTGGGGATTGTGCTTCGGCGAGCGTGGTGGAGGGCGTGGATGTGTTGGGGAGCCAGCGTGTGGGGTCGAAGCTGTGTTGGTGGTTAGGTGGTGGGAAAGGTGAAGGTGGGGGGCGATGGGGAGGTGGAGGACTTACGTTAATGGATCACTCCAGATAGTCGGGTCACGATGTAGAGTATAAGCCTGCGTACTAACAGTGATCCCCTCCGGAATGAAATGCCCACCAAGCGTCGCACCACCACTAGGAACCACTCTAGGTAAACTACTAGGAGCCGCGCCATAAAGCCTCAAAGTCTCCTCAATAACGGCATTAATCAACGGAAGTTCCATGACATCGTTTTCGGTGAAATCGGGTTTCAGCGTCGCCGCCTCCTCTTCCAACGCCTTTTGTAATTGGGGTCGTTGAAGAACCGCCCATGTTAGATAGGTTAGTGTTACGCCTGTGGTATCTGTCCCCGCGATGATGACGTTCATGGCTTCGATACGAACATCCATGTCGTCGATGTGGCCTTCACCTTCTTTTTCCGAGTCCTCGATTACTTTGGCGAAGACGTTTTTCTCGCCTTTACGGGAGTGGGCGAAGTCGACGGCTTTGTTGGCGTGGCTTAGGATGTATTCGTTGCAGTTGAAGATTTCCTGGATGGCTGGGATGGGGACGAAGCGGAGGAGGCGGAGCATGGGGAGTTCGACCATGGTGCCGGCTGCGATGGTAAGTTTCTTTAGAACACGCATGAATTCGTTTTCCTACAAAACCCCGAAAAGAAATTAGCCATTCTTTTCTGCTTAAAGAGTAGTCATTTATTCAAAACTTACATGTCCAGTATCCAAGAAATGGAATGATTCTCCAAAAGCAAGATGAGTAGTCACATCCGACGCCAACAACATCCACCAATGAAAGATATCCGTTTTCCCATCCTGAGCCGTCTTCTTGATCTGCGATACAGCCTGCTCAGCCTTCTCACGAACCGTGGACTCCCAATTCTCCGTCAAATAGGATCGACTGAAAGACCGTGAAAGCAGCTTTCTCCGAGGCCCATGCTCTTTCGGATCGATCATGGTGAAGATGCCTGCTTTGGGGAAAGCGGCAAGTTGCTGGTACCAGATACTCTTCAAGTATTTTGTACCGATCTTGTGGATTTCTTTGAAGCTCTGTAGGTCGGCTACGGCGACCTCGTGTGGGGAGAGGCGTACGATGGGTCCATACTTCTTGTGTAGGTCATCAATGTAGAAGATTCTTTGGCCGGTAATGACGGCACGTTTTAGTCGAAGATGCGTGAAGCGAGTGTAAAAGGGACCAGGTAGATGGCGAGTTGGAGATGTAAATGCAATGTATATAAACTATGGGTGTTAGTAAAATTCCCCTTGTAGCAGATATATGTTGCTTACCTTCAGGATGAGTGCAACAAGGCCAGTGGCAGCAAGATAAGCCGTTGCCCCTGTAAAGCTAACATCAGTGACCGCCATCTTCCAGATCGTTTCTAAAAGTTAGAAAAAAGAAATGGTCTACACCTCCCCAGGAGATTTGAAAAAGTAGGGGACAAGGTGACGGGCTCGGTAAGTTAGGTTTCAATGCTTTTATTTACAGGTTTGACAAGTAGGCAATAGAGATAACCTTGGAACGTGGGGAACGTCAACCCACATGCATCGATTGGCTAATTGAAGACTAAGAAGTTTAGAGATCTGAAATCGGGTTAAATTTGGGGACCCGCGATCAAACTCCGCCGCATACGGAGGAGCACAAGAATGTTTGCTTGTACGATGATGCCGGCCTAGTTCTAATGCAGCGACCTTGACTATGAATAGGTACTAGTATTCCTCTTTGGTATGCGGAGATGTATGAAGGCCATCTCCGTAGAGTTCAAGGTGCGGTTCCTGGGGTTGCAGGGTAGTGTACCACTATACGAGTCATTATGAGCCTCGGATATCAAATGCATGGCTACAGAGACCGCATCCACCAGCGAATAAAGAAATTGGAGGTGCATCAGACGATATCAGGCGCGGGGGGAAATGGCGGCTCAATAAGAGTTCACACGAGCTAGATCGGCTCGGGAATCTAGCATTAATGATAAGCTCATCATTCATCGTCGGATCCCCCCATGCAAACATCGAATGCTTTTCCGGAGATTTAGATAGGTGACGGTTGATAGGCTCCAAGGAAGAAGCTAGCGATAATCCAGGGTAAGATGGTAGATTGGCATTCCGAAGGCGGTAATCTTATCACCTCGTTAGTCAAACGTCAAACCCGTCAACCAAAGTCACCACCACCCAGCATCAAGACATCAAGCCACCAACTATAATAAATCCCAAAACCCTACGCCATACTTAACTACTACTCGCACACGTATAAGCACGCACCAGCAATTCCCGACAAAAGAAAATACCCATCGGGAAAAGAAAACCTGGCAAAAATATGTTCACCGTACGTAGTGCAATGTGGTAGCATCTAGGTGCCATTCTCGATCCCGACCCGACGACCTCGGCAACCCGGCATGCGGAGATCCATTGCAGTCCATGTGGGTTTCCTTACCGTGGTACAGTTCTTGGAACCTCCTCCGTTTCATCGGGGAAACGCAGACTTCAGGATTGTGGAACCCATTGAGGGATGAGGTCAAGTCGGGAACATGAGGGGTTAAATTCAATGAGGTATTTCAAAAGATGTGATCTTCTGGATTTGTTTGATTGACGAAGGAGGGAAAATGGTGCTTTATGGAGTTGTACGTTTACGTGTTGATGAGGATGGGAGACGGAATGGAGGTGACGTCGGTCCGAATTGGGGGATAACGTTCGTGCCACCACAATGTACGGGTTGCTGACTAAGTGCACGAGATTCCATTCATGATAAGTTGTACTAATAGGCTTGGAAACATTCTAAAAGTAGTTTATGAAATGGTAAGCTAATATTGTAACCTTTGCGATTCGAGTTGAAGGATTTACTGGTGTCAGCATCATCTATATCCTAAAGAGCTCTTAGCCATCCACCTCCAAGATCTTCACGGCTCTACGTTTCAATCCAAACCATCTTAGAGCCTTCATATAGCCCTAACACCTATACCAACCGTCCCCGTTTCAAACAACTCCACCAGTCCAGCCCCGACACACTCTTCAACCACCCACTCGAAACTCAACCCCCAAAACTGCTTCCACTTCTTCGTCCTCCCAGGCAAAACACCTACAAACTCTCCTCTGGCTTTCTTCGCCCGACTCTGCGCATCATCAGCTATGACGCCTCCATCCCACCGCTCGCGGAGAGAATCCATAGGAGCTTCTCTGTACTTTGACTTCTTCAGAAGTGAAATTAGGTGGTTCCGTGCTTCGGTCAAAAGACGTAAATGAGCTCCAGTGTGGGGAAGCGCGAAGTTGTAGATCGTAAGCGCGAGACCGCGGTGACCAGTACCACCGCTGATATGCTGAGTTGCTTGAGAACCACCAACGGCAGCTAAGGTACCGGACGCATGTTTCGATCCTGCAGTGGAAAGAGAGGCTAGGGAGCCAAGGCCTGGTTGAGCGAATGAAGTGGAACCGGAGGAACCTACGCTAGCCGTGGTGAGGAATCCGGCAGTGGTAAGGGCAGAGATTTCGGAAAAGGAGAATGCGGAGCTGGATATGGTTGTAGATGTTGGGTTACTCTTCAAGAGTGATACGTATTTGGCTAAGCCTGATGTCAGTGATCACGCAGGCTAGAAGGAAGAAGCGCAATACTCACATTTTACCTCTTCCTCTAGATCAGGATGAGATTGTACTAGCTTTTCCCAATCTGCCATCAGGACAATTCCCTCCCCAACCGCCGAGGCACCAGCACCACGTTTAGGAATTATCATCTTTCGAAGAATCCCTTTCTGTGCTAGCATGGCGATTTCCCGTTCCATCCTGGTAGACGACCTGCTGAGGGCATTCACATGTGCTATCGTAACAATAGGTGGCAAACCAACGCGGTAATTCAAGACCTCAGCTATCCTCGTCGAGTTCATCCCCGGTGCCTTGTCTGGGATGTCACTGAACATTCGATTTCGAATGTACTCCATATACTGAGGAACGTCGCGGAAATTTAAATCCGTGGCAAGAGATGCTATCACACCTGTATCATCCAATTTCTCATCCTCAACGCTGTTACCAGCGGGAGTCCGAGGCTGGTATTTGCGTCGAGGATTCGATTTTGACGGTGATGAGGTAGAGCGGGGGAGTCCTAGATCATTTCGGGCTGGTTTTCGAGATTTGGTAACTCTTGATGAGTGGGCTAATGTTGTCTGAAAAGACATCTTCTCAGAAGTTGTGATAAATCAAAATCATAAATTACGTAGATATCTTAAAAAGACGCCCTTCGAATTGGGCTTACGAGGGCTGCTGACGATATGACTCGAACAGGCAACAACAAACCGTTACGAAAGGCACGAGCATCATATAGTAAGATCAATGTAGAACAAGAGCGACCGAAATGCTGTGTGTATTTCAGCGGTAGAGACTGCGAAAGTGCATGATGCAGTGTTCTTGGAATGAAAGAGTTGGAAGGGAACATGAGTTGAAAGGTTGGAAATCGCCACTCACTGCGCCACACATTACATAAGCACATCGTCACTTTCACCAACCTTGGAAGGTAGGTACCTAGGTATTTAGGCTATAAACCTCCAGCATTCGATGTTATCCTAACTGAAATATTCACTGTCTCATACATATGATAGAGTTCAACTCTCCTCGACTTACCCCTCATAACCCTCCATCCCCTCCATCTCACCAACCTATTTAACCATAGGAGGAATAGTAATCGTCTTAATCGTCCAAACCGACCCATCCGAATTACTGCTCAAACCAGTATACGTCGCACCCTGAGCCGTAGCAATCGTCTTCCCAAAATTCTTATCCCCACTCTCAAGCGTAATTTCCGTGTTAAGGTATTGATGCTGCGACTCAGAACCAGTGCACTGATCATTACATTCCAATCCGGTTCCCCAACTACAAGGGAAGAAAAAAGAATATCAGTATGGCTGGCTTAAGGAATGGAGGCGAAGAAGAGTGAACTTAAACTTACCCAGTCATGTGCCCGGAGTTGGTGTCGAGGGTGGAAAGGACTTCGCCGGTTTGGCCGTTGGAAACGATTCTGCCATGTTCTTAGTTTTCTCTGCTCCTATATCTCTTGACAAGTTCAATGATGGATAGAAGTAAACATACTGCGACCAAGTCTTTCCGTCCGCGCTTCTCACATACTCAATCTTAACTTGAGTATCCGCAGAGACAGGCTTAGCAGGACCAGAAATCTGCTTTAGAGGTACGAAATCGCCAAAGGCACTGGCCTGCGCGCACCATTGAGTCTTGGAGGCGCCGCACCAGGAGTTATCAGCCCACTGGTCGACGGTGGCTTGGATGAGATCACCGGTACCGTTGGACATGCCGGGCCAGAGGGTGAGCATGTCTTTGGGGTTCTTGGGAGGAAGACCCGGAATCAAGGTCGTGACGGAACGAATGATGCGGGAGGTGGTTGGGCCGAGGGAGACGCTGCCGCCCCAGGAGTCTCTCTTGAAGTTTACTGGGGACGCAAAGGCCGTGGAGGCGAGAAGAAAAAGGGAGGTAACGAAGTGCATGCTGTCGAATGTATTGGTTCAATAAAGGTATTTACAAGAAGAGAACGTAGCCGGACTAGCGGTATCACGTATTTTGGAGTGAACGAGAGGGAAAAGAATGGCTTGGATGGAATGGAAGGGGACGTACATTTACTACGGCATGGAGAGATATATATAACATCCCATGGAAAGCCACTTATGCCCATACCCGCCGTCCATCCAGCCATAGTCTCCCCAGTCATGCCATGCCGGGGGTCAAGGTCTAGAGCTCCGTAAGGACGGTCGGGATATTTTTGCGAGGATGTATCCATTTTGAGAGTGACAAGCCGGTATACGAAGACGAAAAAGCCCATGGCGCATCACGAAGATGTTGAACAGGCAGGAGGGGGAGCTAGGATTGTTTCACGAAAAAGGTCAAACATCCCTGCAGCAATTAAAGAAATACCCCAAGCTCGGACGTTTTGCATCGCACGAATCACCATCCCCCAGCCTTACCTAAACAAGCACCAAACCCTCGACATGAATAAGGTTAATCAAACAAGCTCCAAGAAACTCCGCGCCACAGCGTTTTGTCTCGAAACATTCCCGCCTGTCACTATTCATCCGTGTTGGCAATAGCGACACGCTCACCCGAACAAAGGAGATTGTCTTCATTGACCCACGAGGTTGATCTGTTCTACATGTCATCCTAAGGACTTAACACAGAAGGGTTTCTTACAAACTTCTCAACCTAATGTGTAACGCCATCCCGGAGCAAATTCGGTCCTAATTCAGTCCCTAGAAATCATCAACAAGCCCACCAAAACCACTATACCATAGCACAGAACCGCAATTGATGTTGGTATTGCTTGGGCTTTGTTGTCCATGCCTGCGTAAAGTCCACCAGCGCATCTTCCTTTGTCCACCCAATCAAACACCTCCTGATGGCTTCAGCAAACAATGCGTGCAGTTCATGACAAGCTTCTCCGAGTCGCACATCGGACCATTTGTCAAGCTTGCTGTAGGTGGTGCGTAGATATATTTGCAGGTCTTGTACGGGAGGTTCTTTGAACTCGGATGAACCTGCAATGCGTCGAGGCTGGGTGAGGTTCTTGAACTGTGCAATGGGTTGGAGCCAAGATTCGTTGAACGTGAGATGGAGAGGCATGTCTGTGATATACATCCATATGCGTAACGACTTTAGGTTGACGAGACGAGTTGCCACAAGCCTGCAAACCTTTGTCCAGGCTTTAGTATGCTTCTCCTGGAAATGGCGGAGCTGGTTGGAAGCCGGTGGGCCGTAGGAACTATAATGCAGATGCAATGTGGTAATCCAGAATAACTGTGCTTTTGGTACGGTAGACAGGAAGCTCCCCAATCGTTTCGGAGAATTGCTGATTACTGCGGTCTTGCTGTAGAGTAGCTTGGCGACTTCGAAATGAGTTTGTTTGCAAACAAGCAGAAGAGCGGAGAAAGACGTATCCCATTGTGTATTCACTCCATGCACACGCTTGTAGTGACCGAGTATGCGAGACATTCGGAGCAATGCAGGCTGATCCGAATTGTCCACTTTGGCGTCGAATTTCTGCGCTTTATAAAGATGCGAGTTACTAGCGACGGATGCGAGACAAAGCTTGGTAGTTTTGGCTTTTTTTGGTGAAAAGTTAAAGCCTTCGCCGAGAAGCTCAACAACGAAGCCATTCCTGAAGTGGAGCTTGTAGATTTCGTTCCGGATCTCACCTGGCAGTCGCAGGAAGCGAGATTTCTGTGGTCGAGGGCGATTGAGAACAGGCATTTTAGAAAATGACTGTAGTGAGAAGGAAAAATGGGAAAGAAGTTATCGTGAAATGTTAATCTGAAAGCTTGAGGTGAGAAACTGGACACCTAGTAAGCAGGCTGTGACGTTAGCGGCCTTGGGAAAGAAGGTGAGGATGGTTCGATTGGTTCTGCTCACTGAACCGTCCTTCACAGGTGAGGTGCAGCCAAAATGGAGCACCATCAATGCCTTCCCAGAGGCATTTATCACTGCACATCGGTAGATGGCACGGTTGTGGTGTTGAAGAGCCCTGGAGTTGAGGGTTGAAGATGTGAAGATGGCGGCGATAGTCGCCACGCCAGCCGATCCCGGACTAGTGGCATGCAGCAACAGGGCGTCTTTCGCAACGGCCTGCAGGTCCCACCACCCAGATCATTCACCGCAAAAGCCATCATGTCTCGACCTTTCACCGCCCGCTTTCTCCAGCCCTCAACTTTGACTCTCCCCTCCAACCGCCGCTCTCCAGCTCACTCCCGCAGCATCAGCAATTCTCTGCGTCGCCTGCAAGAACAACAGCCAAAGCAAGAGGAAGCTCCTAGATCCCAGCTCCCGCCCGCGTCTCACGAATTGACCAACGACAAACCGCCCACCACCCCACCTCCCCCACCTCCACGACGCAGAAAACAATCCCCTCTTCGAGTGTGGCCATTCGTTGCTATTTTCGCGACGGGCTCCTATTCGTTCTATCTGCTCGTCCAACAGCGGAAGGGTCAACACCAACCTAATCCATACAGCGGAAGCGGGTTCGGCCATAATCCATCTCGAGGTTGAACCAGGTTTGCAAGGATATCAGGGATAAGCTTAAGGAAAGGGGGATCGATTCTCTTGATTTGAAGTTTGTGCAGACGGCTTAGTTGGATATTGGTTTGGTTGGTTATAGCCCTGGTTTTTCATGCCCTAAAGATGATTATGATGGACAACGGGTTAGTAGATAGGTTAGGTAACCTTGGAAATGGATATGTTTTAGACGTTCACCATTATATTCACTTGACTATGTTTGTATCTCTTTTCCTTTGTTTTCTCTTCTTCTCTCTATATACCTGAGGACCGTGGTCCTTTGGAGTTAGACATTGAAAGCAAAATGGGCTCGCTACATCCCAGACATCCATTCAACCAGCCATCCTTTCATAATACTTACCCTACGTGACCTAAAAAGAAGAAGAACAAGCAGCAATTCCCAACCATCATAAGCCCCTCATTTTGCAACAAGAAATGTCTCGGATACATCATTAGCCACACGCGTTGGGCCCATCATCTAACGCTTTTCACCCTTCAAAAAAAGAATCTAATATGAGAAAAGCAGCACCATCACTAACTACACCTACTCCAAATCCAGCTCAACCTGTTCCCGTCTCTGCTTCCTGCCACCACCCTGACCACCTTTCTCGCCAGAAGCGGCAGCATTTAGTTTGCCTTCTACCTCCTTCAATTCCTGCTCCTTGGCGGCGATGAAGTTCTGCTTCTCGGCTTGGATGACTTGGAGGACGCCGACGAGGCTATTCCGCCACATGTCTAGACGACTAGCTACCTCGCGCCATTGGTTTTCGCCGAAGACGCGGTAGGTGGAACGGTGGATGAGGAAGGTTTGGTTGAGTTGGCTTAGCTTGCCTTCGACGAGGCCCGCGCGGATCACGTCGATGACCCACATCTCGACGTCTTCGGAGGGCACTTGGAGGGCTTTGGCAATGTGTGCGTAGGGCAGGGAGCGCGTTTGGCCAGCGGATGCTGCGATGGATGCTAGGGTTAGCAAACGCATTTTCCGGTTGAGTGCCGAGGCGTCCAAGCCAGAGGTTTCGATCCAACCGTCGTGCTCGTCCTTGAAATCGTTGAAGTCGTCGAGGAGGTCCGAGTTGAAGATCTCGAGGAGCTGGAAGTAGATTGGGTCGGAGGTGCGGAGGGCCTGGACGGAGTCGAGGTCGGTGAGATCTTGGAAGTCGAAGTGGGTGGGGTGGTTGAGCGCTGCTTTGAGGGCTTTGAGCGAGAGGGCTTGCGCATCTGACGATGAGGCTTCTTCTGGCGTGAAGGTTCGCAGGGCCTGGATTAAGTACGTGTATGCGACCTCGTCTTCACCGGCATCAGCGGCTACATCGCTGATGGCTTGGTACAGCTTGCGGCTGTCGTCTGCTTCGATCTCCCACGCTGCTATCCATTGGTCCAGGTGCTTGAGTTGTGGGCGGAGGGTCTCGAAGTTTGAGGTGGCACGGATGACTCGGAGGATGGTGAGGAAGACATTGAAGCGCAATTCGTCGGTGGGGGAGAGGGTGTTGAAGATGGTGCTGAGGACGGAGAGGGCCAGGCCGGCGCCGTTGGCGGGCGAAGAGGCGACAGGCGAGGTGAGGTTGGTGCAGATTTTGGGGAGGAAGATGCCAACGTTTGGCGACTGGCGGACGAGGTGGATTATGAGGTTGTACGCCGCGATGAATTCTGCGCGGGGTGAAAATCGTCAGTCAGGATCTTGGATAGAGGAGGCGATTCTGGAGAAACATAAAAACAATCCTACCCTTTTCTGGCGCCTGGTTGAGCACAGCGCTTCCGGTGACCAGCTTCTTCAATACCTCATCCTTTTGGTTCTCCTCCAGCAGCTTTGCCGTCTCCGCCTGGATATTCGAACTCTCGTCACCGTGGGCCTTTTTGAGATTATCGATGTATTGTGCGAGCTCGTCGACAAGCTCCTCGAAGGTGCCCTCAATGAGCAGGGTGGTCGTGGGCGCTGGCATGGTGAAGATGGTCTCTTGTCCAAAGTGCCAGGCGGTGGGAGAGCGAGTGGGTGGTGGGCGTGACTCGGTCTTTGTCGTGAATCTCCCTTGACCGTGGGATTTTGAAATCTTGGCGCTCTCTCGGCGTTTTCATATCGATAGCGATCTGCTTATGTAATACAGCTTGTTTGTAGGAGTGCTCTCTCACCAACCTTACTCTACGACTCTGTTCCCTTTCGAATCAAACATTGAGCTATCATATGGATATCATTTTATCAGGCAGAAATCACAATCGCATACTTTCGTTCAACAGCTTGGGTTCTTTTGTAGGTCGTTTCATTCTTACTTTTTCAAACCTTCTTACTACCTGATTGTCTCTCAGGGGGTTATCCACTTCTCTAAATATTTATACTTCTCATTCCACAAAGGCAATATTACTCGAATCATCATACCAGGATACATTCCTATCTCATTGGAAAAAACATTGGACTCTGTCGTCGTTCGCAAGACCCTGTACTATGACATATATCTACCCACTTAGTGCCACCATTTATCTGCGCCACATAGTAGACTCCATCTTCATCTCTGCAATGCCATGTCGGGAAAATTCATCAATTCTTTCTGCCCGGCAGTCATGTCCAACCCATGAAAGGACAGTGCCGAGCCTGGTCAACCCAGGGGTTTTTGCGGGGTAGCCTGGGGTATACTTTATTGTTAACATCCGTTTCAGCCTTTTCATTCGATGATCCAAATCTCATTTCCTCTTAGTATTTGTCTTCATCAATTCTTCAATCAACTTCAAAGCACACAGATCATTCAACAGGAAAATAGCAGTCTGGGCCCGGCCAACAGCCATGTGGCATCATTCGTCATGAGCTTTCGAGAGATGGGAACTTCGTATAATTGACCATGATGGACACCGCATTTCCATGCACGATTGTATTACTCCGTTTTACTTCTTTGACATTTTGAGTGACAATGAAGTTCTTTACGACTTTATCTTTCTTGGTTGCGGGCACTGCGCTTGCCCAAAACACCACTCCAGATGGATTCACTCCGGCTGTGAAGGACAAGCTTGATGTGTTCTATGGAACTACATCCGTCACTCCTGGCCAGCAATTTGTCCAGACTGGTAGGCAGAGGTGTCATCCGGAACCCTTCTGACGCAAATCTAACACGTCCAAAGCGGTGACCAGGCAACCAACATTTGGGACCACTGATGCCAAACTTGAAGCTGGTCCTTATCTTCTTGTTATGCTTGGTAAGACCATGATGTCCTCAATGATTCCTGAACTAACCGTGTTATCCAGATGTTGATGCGTACGTTTAAACTGCGCCAGAACCTTTTCTCTCTCATATACTAATCTGTCCCTCACACCAGCCCGGGTTCATTCACCGGTGGCGATCCAAACACCAGGGGCATGGTCCTTCACGCCCTTCTACAAGACTTCAAACCCAGTGGCCAAACCAACAACGGTTCCAATCTCATCTCAACAACCGCAACCGGACCTACCACGTACATGGGTCCTCAACCTCCTGCAGAAACCCCACCTCACCCACACAAGTACATTTTCCTGCTCTACGAACAACCAGCCAACTTTGCCGTTCCGGCTAGCCAGAAGCAGGCCGTACAGAGCCGTATCGGTATCAAGTGGAATGATTTCGTTACGCAGGCGGGTTTGAAGGATCCTTTGAGGGCGAACTGGCTTCAGGTACCTTCTGGAGGTAAATTCTCCATGATGGTTTAGAAGGAATGGAACTTCGTGATGTGAACATGAATGAAGAGGGTGTACGTACACATATGGAACCTTATATATGAAGCGCTTGACATACATACAATCCAAGCGTCTTATGAAAGCCAGAGGGATTGAGAGAAGTCAGTCTTGATATCATTCCCCATGTAAATGAGTATTTGGATTACGTTTTCAAATGATTTGCTTCTCAATGCGTACCTGTCCTTCCCAATTCCCAATTCCCAATTTGGCTTTACATTCAACAACACGCGTCCAAAGCAATAAGATTGGTGGACCAAACCCCAAGAAACCACTGCTCCTTCAAACAATGAACTCGTAATTCACTCCCCAAGACTTCTTACGCCAATGCGCCTATTTCAAAAATTCCTACATACATTACAAGTGGGGAATCCTTCTCATAAGATATAACACACAATAAGACCCAACGCTATACTAGGTAAAGGATCAACATTGTAAATGAAGTCAAGCTTTTTATCTGCAACGGAGGTTATTTAAAGAATATCCCGAGAAGGGATGAAGATCGTCACCTTGCGTGGAAGTCAGGGATCCCTGCTTTATATAATACCCGAATGTTAACATAGCCTGAAAGGACTTATTTCCGTGCGATGATAATCCCTCCGGGATGGGTTTAAGCCATAAATCTCTGGATACATATTTGGTAGTGATCTTTCACCATTTATACCTTGTAGCACGTTTATATGGTGGATTGATTCGTTGGGATACTGATATACCCTTGTCTCGCCCTCCTTAAGAACCTCCCCTCTCCGCATATTATACATCCATGTACACACATACCCAACTCACATGGAGAAGAAAAGGCAGTTTTCTACGAACAATCTAAGCTTACGTCTCCTCATACCAGGATGCCGCATATTCTGATTCCTGTCCGATCGACGCCAATGCAAGGTACTAGAAAGCGCAGCAACACGGAATCTTCTTGCCGATGTAGTACGATACGTACGACATCCATTCTTCTTTTTTCCGAGCCATTTCAATCAGTTACTTGAATTGGGGTCTGAATCGAGGCTTCTAGAAAGGCGGTGGTTAATTGGGATAGATGAGTTTGCCCCGGAATATATGCTTGTATGGATGTTTGTTTGACGCAGGGTCTCGGGATTGTAGATTGATGTTTCGACGACACGTTTTTCATTTTCTCTTCTTCCTCGGCCTGTTAGTTTGAGTCTGGGCGATGATGATGTATATAAAGAGGGAATGAAGGGGATGGATGAATGTTTTTTGTTTTCCTTAGGACGCATCAAATCCACTCACTCACTCCTTTTGTTAAAAAGTTAAAAAGAAAAAGTGCTTTTTGTATCTTCTCCCAAGGAAATCAAAATCCAAAACAATATGAAGGCCTTCGCTCTCGCCGCCGCCGCTTTCGTCAGCTTCGTTGCCGCAGCTCCAATCGAGAGCAACGCCTACGAATACAACGCACCCCCACCCGCCAACGCAACCATCTACAACATCCAAGCCAAATCGTGAGCGTCACTCTCCCCCCAAATTCCTTCTCATCCCCCCTCAACTAACCACGCACCCCTATCTAGTACCAACACCGCGGTAAACAACCTCTACCTAACCCTCAAAGCGAACGCCCAAGCATTCACCCTCTCCTCCTCAGGCCCCGCCAAATTCTTCACAACCGATTACCCCGAGGCCAAGACGCTCTCCTTCCACAACGCAGACGACACGCATCAGCTTGCGCTGCAGGGTCCAAATGGAACGTTGCTCACGCTCATTGATGTCGTCAACCCGACTGGTGCGTCTATCCCGGCGGGTACGTTGATGGAGTGGAGTACGTTTACGCTTGATGGGAGCGGGAATATTGGTGTTAATGATGGGAGTACTGCCAAGTCGAGGAAGTGGGTTGCTGTCCAGGGGGGTGATAACTCGTATTCGGTTGCTTTTTATGATGGTGGGTGATTTCTTTCCTTTTCTTTTCCCTGCTCTTTCAGCTCTTGAGGTAGCATGAATGCTAATTCTTTTGCAAATATAGGCGTTAGCAACACCACTGCTAAGTTGACTGATATTACTTTGTCGGCTGTCAAGTCCACCTAGGTTGGATATATAGTGGAGAGTCAAAGGTTGGGTAAAAGTGTTTACGTAGGGAGTTAAAATCGAAGTTGAAGTCGTTTGTGTTGCGTTGAATTCGTCGCTTGCGCATCTTGTCTTGACCTTAACTAACATCGATTTGTTGAAAGAGCATCTCGTGGATTTTGGGGATGAGGCTGATGAAAATAGATTGCCCAATGCAACATTGCCCGGGATATCATGCGGACCGCTCCCCTTCTTCTTCCATTCCACATTGATGAGTCAACCCCGTTCGCTGAATCTCGAATCGGGAGGGGTTTCCCACCAGGTTGAGTTTCAAACGGTCGGATAGCCAATTAGAATATCCTCTCTCAAGGCTTCCCCCAAAACTCATCCTTCTCCCAATCATACTGCGGAAGCAACAAAATATCCACCTCCCTGTCACTAACCCCAAATTCCCTCAACCTCCACGGCCGATGCCAAAAAGTCCCCTTAGCCAAAGTCATAATACTCCTCCTATCAAACTCGGGATTCAGCGCCCAAGAATCCAATTCCCTAAGCCTCTCCAAATGCCTCTTCAACGACGTAGAAAAAGCCTCGAAATCCTCATGAAAAATATCGACTTCGGTTTCGTATTCCTGTCGCCACTCTCGATTCCTCATCCCCCCATAAACAGCAATATGCACGTTTCTGTCCGCGCTGATCAAAATGATGGTTTTCAAGCCTGGCAGCCCGCAAACAATCTGTCGCATGTTGTGAGGCGTGAGGCTTTTCTTACTAAGCTGGATACAAATAGTGCGGATGCATGGAACAAGATCAGAACGCAGATAGGCCGCGGGACGATCCCAGGGTTTGGGAAGACTTGATTGGTCGGGCGGGGGAGAAACTTCTTTTATTGGGTTTTCTGAAACCATGTGCGTGTGCGATGTATATGCGACTCGGCAGGCTTCGTTGTAGATTTGGCGACATGATAAGAGGAGATTGAGATCTTTGGATGCTGGGAGCTTAATCGGTCCGCCTTGGGTTATGCGGGTTGTGAGGGGTACCCAGAGGAACTCGTAAATTGCCAGGCGAAGCTCTACGGGGATGGTCAGCAGCGAGGCTGTGGGAGTCTGTGTATTCTGCGATTCGGGCATTGTGAAGAATTCGATGTTCGCCTGGATTTTGAAGTACCTAGGTAGCACGTAATGGAATGGAGTCGTAATCGAGCGCAGGGAGGGAGCGAGAGATAACATATGAATAAGCACAGACCATCCTCACTGCTTACTAAACATTCACTACATCCCTTGCTCTTGCGTAAGTCTTCTTCATAAGTTAGCCTCTTACTTGACAAACGGTATACTTGAAACGCTATCTTTCATACCTAAGCACGATGAACAGACTGATTTACTCCTCCCCAATGAAAGCGGAATGCAACACCATATCACCACATGCGGGTGGGAAGAAGCAACATGCATTTTTGCGGCATCAAAGAAGGTGTATTCTACAAGATAAGTCTGTTATGAAGGAGCAAGCATGGGCTCTTCGATAATATACAACTAGTACCTAGGTGTGTTGTCTTTTGCCCACCCGATTCGCAGCGCAAACGAGTCCAAACCGTTCCAAACGTCTTCCCGTGTCTCCCCACAAATATCTCCTATCTGATCATTTCACGAACGATCCAGATATCAATTTCTTGTCCGTTGAGAAAATCCACCCAATTCCATTTTTCCAATGTCGAGACATTGTACCATCTATGGTGAACGTCGACGCCGTTGTGGCCAACACGCCTCAGGCCCCACTGTGGAGGGCCTACCGGCTTTGTAGGCAACGAAGGGCCTCGTTCATTATCTCTGAAAAAGTCAGTTTTTTCCTCCCACTGGGTAGCGTCAACTAGATTGGGCAGGATTGGATTCCAAACCTCAAGCGATCGAGCATCGCTTTGTCCTCCGAGAAACTCAATCTGTCTTTCATATATGGTCTTGGAGACCTTTGTATGACCGATGAGCTTGATGTTTTTGATATGACGTATCATTCTCAATTGCTCTCGCACCCTCTTTTCGAACTCAATTGATAATTTGATGCTCTGTGTGAACGACCCGATTATAGTAATCGACGTCAGCTTCGGAAGGCCGTGGATCATCCGGCGCAAGCGCTGAAAGCTGCAGCTATCTTCATGATCTGATGAGTTGAAACAGATGCTGCCAATTGAGGAGGCAAGCTTAGGGCCAAGAATGACCGCGGGACGCTTCCATGGTTGAAGCGGGAAGATGCGATCGGCATCGAAAGATCTGAGCTGTTTAGCATCGAGAGTGTGGGTATGCAACTTGAACGCATACTTCTTGGCTTCATTATAGATTTGTCGACAGGTCAGGAGGAAGTTTAGGTCTGCAGATGTTGACAGCAGCAATGGATGAGGAACTGGATCCCTCATTGACAGTTGGCTTTCGAGGGGAATCCAGAGGAACTCGAAGATTGCCAAGCGAATCTCAGGTGCTATGAGCAGAAGCAAAGGTTCCAGGGCTAGGGAATGCTTGAGGAGCGACATGATATTATTCAGGTTCGTCCGTTCGGTCTCAGACGGCCTGGGTGTTGGGTGGTGCTTTTGGTTGTCGGCCATGATTTCGTTTCGACGGGAAGTGAACAGTCGATGTGAATTAGGCGGAGAAAACGACAAGGCTTGCTGTTAGGAGGATGGAGATAACCAGCGAAAACAATAATTTCGCAGTGACAGCATCGGAGATGTTGTTAGAAGCCCAAGTCTGCGGGGACGAAGGCGTATCTAAACACGCGCACGGACCATCAGCACCGCTTAACTAAACATTCACCATATTTCGCTACCCTCCCCTTTTGTCTGATTAATATATCGTGGATCAGTTGACTACAAAATATGAAGTAGTTGCATGGAAAGCACCATGCTTCGAAGGCTGCCATGTAAGTTTATACCACAGATATTCCACTTCGTCGCGGTTATGGGGGAATAAATTAGTTACGGTTTACACGGGTTTTGATAGACAATCCTTCCGTCACATAGTATATCTCTGCTTCCTCTTCTTTGTGTCCTTTCAAATTCATCATGAATCTTTAGAGAACCCGTCTTCATTACGTTGCTTCAGCTCCCTCCATATTCCTCTTCTTCAATAAACTATCCATCATAATAGTCACACTCCCGAAGCCCAGAACCATGGAATGCTTGTTGCAACTTGACCTATGCCCCGGTAAATGATCCAAATTCTCCTGCTTTACCAACGGAACCATGGGCCTTCTCTCTTATTTTCGTTTTCCGTGGTTCACATCCGCTTTGCCACGCACAGTATTTAGATTCATAGTCAAGGCACTTCGACCTTGAATTTATACATTTAGAGTTATCACGAAACACCAAAGACGTTCGGCCTCTTTCAAAATCAACCCCAAACATTGCCCATCCCCACCAACATCACGGCTCACTTATAGGGAGGTCATCCACCAAGCGTGAACCCGCTCCTTTTCTCCCATCCCATCCCCGACACAATTCCGAACACTCCTTCTTCCCTTATACTAATGTAATCCCTCATGGCGAACCATGCCAAACACATTTCTCACAACCTCCTCCACGTTATCTCCGTCGGGGGACTGGAACTCCTCGACTTTTTCACCAACATGTTCTTCCCACCCGTTCATATGAGTCGATGGTCATTCTCCGGGAAGATGGGATTTGCTTTGGGTGGTACAATGGGTGGCGAGGGCGCAAGCGATGGTCAATAAAGGGCTTGGGCTAGAGCGTCGTCTGCGGAGGAGTTAACAACATGAACCAGAGATGGACTTTTATCTATGGCCGGATACTATCATGGAGGTGCAATCCAAATGGATCGATCGGGTGTGGCTTAAGTGATACTGGCCACAATGAGGAGGTCGTGTATGCCTTTTCACTTGTCGCGCATTAGCCTGGATAGTTGACTCCGTTAGAAAGCATAAAGTCGCGCGGGAGAGAGAAAGAGATATGCGCTTCGTGATCTGGTAGATTGAGACGGCGGCCTCCTTCGTGTTGTTCGGACGGCAATCTTTTTGGTGCAGAGGTTGCTTGCGTCGGTCCAAGCTGGCGGAGATGATGTGAGAGTGAGTCGCCAGGTTGTGGGTGTTAGGCGTTTGGTGTGCGGCCTCCGGTCTACCGAGGGAGGAAAAGAGAGTGGATGTGGAAGAACGAGGATGTGAGCGTTGGAGGTTTGCGCGAGAGATCGAGCAAGTGAAATGGCAAAATGAGACGCGAGGATCTCCGTTCAAGAGATTGGAACTCATCCGGGAGGTGATAGATTAGGAGCAAAGCGGAAGCCAAGAAGAGAGTATGAAAGAGTGACGTGAATCGCCTTCAAAGGTGGGCAGAAAAGAGAGAGAATGCGGGTTTCGGGGACGTGAGGTGAAGCAGGAATCCAGGCTTTGACGGTACTTACGAGCTCCATGAGTTTGTCAAACGGGTGGCATTCATATGAAAACTCCCCTCCTCCAACATCTACATCACCTGGAGGCAAAGTCCACCAAGGCCGAAAAGAAAGGTTGATTTCTTCCTCAAGTCCCATCACCAAGACGTGAACTCAACGAAAAAAAGTGAGGGGCCCTCAGGAGAGATAGTGCAATACTCCGAAAGCCAAAGGTTGCAAAAAGAAGAAGATCTAGTGCCGGACGTCCGCATGCAGACAGTCAGCTCTCTGGACCATGCCCAAGCCCGACTTCGATTCAGAGGTTGAGTTCCAAATATGTATGCCATGAAGGTAGAAATGGGATCTGAACGCTCGTATTGGCGAAGCCGGTGCAAGGGCGAATAGGTGTATATGTATCTATTTTCTATTTTCCGGAATTCCACGTGTATTGGGACGGAGGGGTATCGGTTCGGAAGGGCGAAAGTACGTACCCATGTGGTGCATTTTCACTCCCCCGGTTGGTCTAGGAGATGCTTGACGGGAGGGACTACGCCGCAGTGACCTATTACCCTCTGCACAAGTTTCGAAGAAGCTTGCAAGAGCCACATCAAGCAGATAATTCACCAACCGCCACACTCGGATCGCATGTGTGACAGCAACGCCTTTACACCACCATTGGAGAAACTTGCCGGGGCTCACGAGGAGCTGTCATGATGAAACCATCAAATATCCAGGCATCTTACCGCGACCTCGTCCATTCCCTCAATCCATAGAAATCTCAGAGACGTCGGTTAGGGGCACACCCCCCTCCGATAGTGTAAATGCGTTCTTTTAGGTGGGAGACCACGGTGTTGATAGGCTTGGCCGCTCTGCTTGTGGGTGACCGGTTCACAAGCATTGAATGAACCAAGGACCTATCTCGTTGAGGGACGATTCGACCTGTGGCTGAAGGATGTTAGTCATGATCATGGACATAGACAAGTGTGAGGGACAGGCAGGGGAAATGTGGTAAAAAGAGCATTACCTATGTCGGTGTTGAGGGTGCTGGCACACAGGTTGGCGATGAGGAAAGAAAAGGAGAAGAGCGGGTGGCGGGTGAGATTTTATACGCGACAAGCGCACGGACCATGTTGCATTCACCGCAGTGAATGACAACCTTGGAGCAGCTTGAGCGCGCCCACGTGCCAGGCACCAACGCGTCTTGGTGCACCGCGTGACCTCATGTTGAACGACCACATTAAATGTGATTAACAGCAAAACGCTGCAATGCTATTGAGGCATGCGTGGTCAGTATTGATCAAAATCGATGGGTTCGACGTCAGTGAGCCAAAGTCATTTACTGGTAAATAATGCGAAAGAAGAACAATACTGAACACAACCATAAAGAGAGGATTTTGAAGATGACTCTGCCTGCGAGCTCACCAATACCATGTTTGGCGCAACCAGCGGTGTAGATAAACATACCAACTTCAATACCCAAAGTTTAAATCCTGGTCACCCTCAAGCACATTCTCCCTCTCGCAAACCTCAAAAAGCTGTCCGCCCACCACACACTCTCGGAGGGCCATGCCCTCAATGCCATGAATACTGGTTAATCATCTTCTCACCAATTCTTCAAACCCATCATTCCTCAACCCAAGGACCCAGAGCTTCAACCTCACCGCATCCGCCATAGCCAACCCAGGACGCGACCCCCAAGTACAATTATGAACCCCACCCACCAAAGTCCATAGCGTACATATAACTCCAAAAGAACGGTCTCGCTATCAAAAAGCCCTTCGCTATCCTCATCAACGACTAATGCACCTCATCACCACCAACCCTCAATCTACATTCGGATCGAATCAAATTACCCGCACCTATCGACACAGCTGTCGCTCTCCCACCAAAGCACTCAAACCGTCAACTTCGCCGTTCGTAACACACCCACAACCAACTCGTCAACACCACGGGGCGGTGAAAGTCAAGGATCAATTGACCATGAGAGGAATCACTCACTTACTCGCCCACCTTGTTCGAGCCTCTCCTTATCGAATCCACCTCCCGCTAAAGCAACGACATTGATACTTCTGGGGGATTGGAAGTCCACTCTGGGGTGAAGAGTGTAGGTGCCCAATTTGGGTTCGCGTAGATATGCGACGATCGTGACCAGAAATACTGCGTCTCAGGAAGGACATGGGTCTCGGCTTTCTTCAACAACGCATTAGCTAGGGCAGCCCATCGGGGTCCTATTCTAGCTTTTCTTCTGACTTGGTAATGGAAAGAATAGCTAATATTCGAGCTTGTCGGACGCAGCATCAATCTCACGATAAACCAGTAGCCGGGTATCAGCTCCGTCAAATCATTGCCATTTTTTTCTCTCGTCACGCCGGAGCTATGAACCTAACATTTTAATCTTCATCTTTCAGTGATCATTTTCGCTGACGGCTTCCAGGCTAGGTGTAGGGATGTTTATATCAGCCACGCCCCCTTCCAGAAAGGTGCTCCGCATTACTCGATTCCTCGCCCAAAAAACCTCAAGATTCGGTCGCCTAGAAAAAATAAAAATATATCATACATTTCATGTGATTAGCCGAGATCTGGTCCAGATCTTCAAGGCAAGATGGGAGGGGTCACAATAATGGATGGATATCAGCGCGGTTGAGACGATGCTTCACCACATGGAGCAATATGATTAGGTAGGCTTGAAAAGGGGTCTGCATCGCAGATCCCTACGACGACAGACAACGCTATCAGCATCAATCATCAAGCGTACTCTTCAGGACATTGGAAAACACCCTGGGAGAAGTGATCAAGACATACTCGGCTGAATTAGCGGAGCTTGGGGAGGTTTTCATCGGGACAGAAATCTACTCGCTCATTGCAAACATGGTTCGGATTGCAGCGGTGCACATATCGGTGGGGAAATACTCTGCATGGCTGGATCTGGCAATACACTTCTTGCAATGGTCGCTGACGGAGTGAGTAGTTTCAGGGGTCTCTTACTCTAGGGTCATGGATCAGGGCGACTAGGTAAGTACAAGCCCAAGTCCGAGGCAGCTTGTGGTATGTCTAAGGGGAGCAAAGGAGAGGCTATGGAGGATCTATTGGTGGAAGAGACAAGAAGTGGGATGGTTCCTATTTTGGATAGACGGGCGAGAACATGTGGGCATGAAATATAAATTCAGGAGGAATGGAATGTAAAGAATAGACTCTGCTTGGCATTTTGAGACGAGGACTGGACAGTTTCTTTACGAAGGGTATGTGTTTGAACGAAGTCGTTGATGATGGCTGGTATTGCATGTGAAAGGGGTTTGATGGAGACACGAAGCTCGGTGCCTCGGCCAATGAGGAGCGTCAGGCAATGGGCCAATGCAGCCACACCACGCCGACGTCATGGCCATCTCATTCCTCAGCGTAAAAATCCCCCAGCTATCAACAACCACCGCCCGTCACTCATCATCACTCTCCATCCGCCATGCTCTCTCCCTCGTAGCAACAACATCACCAACTCCTTCATCTTTCAATCTCTCAGTCTCTCTTTTGTCGCCCTCGCCATGTCTCTGCCCGCTGAGCCGTCGCTGCCGGAAGAGCGCCAAGCTCACGACCTGCCCCCCAAGTCTTACGCCGACGCTGCCGACGAAGCTCTCCCTACTACCACCATCACCGCCAACGGGTCGCACACCAACGGTTTTCTGTCCCACAAAGAGCGCGTCGCTCAAAACATCAAGAACATCCAAACAAACGGCTCCATAAGACCATCCACCCCGCTCACCGACGACCAGGAATCCTACGAAGGCTCCGGTCAAGATGTTAGCCCCAAGAGCCCGGCTAGGAACTTGAAAAGGAGATCCGTCGGCTCCATCAGGTTCAAGGAAAGCGATCAGGATAACAATGATGTCTATGAGAAACATGGGAATGGCGATGGAGACCTCCTTACCAGCGTCAAGCCCAAGGTTGAGTTTGAGCGTGGCCACCGTCAAGATGAAAAGCCTATGGAGGAAGAGAAACCGAAGGAGGAATTGGTGCCAGGTAGGCAGGCTGGAGCTGGATGGCACAAGAGCAAGTATGTTACACCAATTTCCTATCCTCCAGCAGCTAGCTAATAAACATAGAATCCGATGGGCTCCCCTCAATGTCCCTCTCCAGCGTCGCCTCCAAACCCTCGCCGTTCTTGGTCACACCCTTAGCATAGCACTTTCGCTTACCATCTTCTTTTTCCTCTGCGCAATTCCTCTCTTCTGGCCTGTTCTGCTGCCGTACCTCATTTACGTCCTCTTCTCTCAAGCCGGCACATCGGGCGAGTTGTCATTCCGAAGCGACCGTTGGCGTCATTCACCAGTATGGTCACTATTTGCTTCATACTTTCCCGCGAGGTTGCATCGCTCTCAGGAGCTTGAGCCTACTAGAAAGTATATCTTTGGATACCACCCCCACGGAATCATTTCCCACGGTGCTTTTGCCGCTTTCGCTACGGAAG
Organism: Rhytidhysteron rufulum CBS 306.38; assembly: GCA_000467735.1. NCBI lineage: Eukaryota > Fungi > Ascomycota > Dothideomycetes > Hysteriales > Hysteriaceae > Rhytidhysteron > Rhytidhysteron rufulum. Next base: position 22,908 of record AJFL01000030.1, read on the forward strand.
CCCTCGGATTTTCCCAACTATTCCCTGGAATCACCAATACGCTACTAACGCTTGACTCCAACTTTCGTTTACCCGTGTACCGTGAATATGCTCTCCGCATGGGACTCGCGTCTGTATCCCGGGAATCAATCACAAACATTCTTTCCAAAGGTGGTAGGAATGGCGAAGGAATGGGTCGCGCAATCACAATCGTAGTAGGCGGCGCAAGGGAATCTTTGGATGCTCGACCTGGTACACTGAAACTTGTTCTTGCATGCCGCAAAGGGTTCGTAAAAATGGCAATCCGCACCGGAGCCGACCTCGTCCCAGTCCTTGCATTCGGAGAAAATGAAATCTATGAACAATTTGATGCGGCCGCCCATCCTTGGGTACATCAATTCCAGCTCTTGGTTAAGAAACTCGCTGGTTTCACCGTACCCCTCTTCCATGCTCGGGGTGTGTTTAATTACGATGTCGGAATGATGCCGTATCGCCGGCCCATGAACATTGTCGTTGGTAAACCAATTCAAATCATGCAAGCCCAGCAACCGGATGAAGCTTATGTAGACGACGTCCACGCCCAGTACGTGAAAGAGCTGACAAGGTTGTGGGATGATTGGAAGGATACTTTTGCCAAGCAACGGAAGGGGGAACTGGAAATTGTAGAGTAAACCCATTGGCTAGGCAGGTTTCTATGTTGGTCGATATAGATATTTGGTCTAGTTGGGTCAGGAGTTTATTGCATGGTATTATTTTCGTTTGCTTGGTGTGAGGGTACTATGTAGCATCGCGACCGGTTCTCTTTGGATTTCTTTTACCTTTGTTGTCAATTTCTACCTTAAGATCGATCCGAATTCAAGTCGGTTGCTTTCAAACGTTCATACAATATTAATAATTATTGTTTAGAAGATCACCCTCTTTCCCGAAAGGGATGGCCGACTTCAATACTTATGCTTAAGCTGAGATTCACCGGTGGCGATCTTGTATTGCAAAGATGAATTTCAGCCACTGGCCTAAACAACACACGTTAATGGATTCCGCCCTCATCGTGGACTTCCTCATATAGTCACTGTTGAGCCTCGCCCTCCTTGTCCTTTCTGGCTCCATTGATATCCTGTCAAGATATCGCTTTCTTTGACCCTATGCGCAATTTTCAAAAGAAAGCCTACTCCTACATTGCTAAACCATACATGGGAACGTGGCAGGAACATAATGGAGGTTGCCGATATCGCCAACATCGAGAAACGTCACGGAATACCTTGCTCGCAGTGTGCCAGTACCTACAACAGTAACGCCAATGTTTGATCACACTGCTACCGGGAGACGAGGATGAAGACATTTATTGCCTTTTGGATGCGGTTGATATTGGCGGGAATTACAAGTACACCAAGATATATCTAAGTCATTGAACTCAAATGAAAATGAAGAACGTGATACGGAGGCGGGTGGAAGTGGTATGGATGATGTAACGCAACACAATCCTACTATAGAAACCTTGGGAAAGGTACAAGAGGTTTACCTACAAGATCTTGGAACCATGGAGGTGGTTGGAGAGGATAGGGTGGTGCGTTTTGGGTGGGAGAATGCCATGGAGGAAGGGAACAAATTGAAGAAAAATGGAATTATGTTATTGGGTAGGGAGAGTGATTGGGAGGGACAGGGTGAAGCGGGATTACCTGGGGCATTTGTACTTGTTTGATTGACAGGTGGATGCATTGGGTGTATGTGTGGATGAACGGAGGAATGGATGGATGAAAGGGGTGGTCTATGATGTTAATTTGAAGTTTTCTTGGAGTATATATGAATATGAAACCACTCCACCAAGTCGAATAAATCAACCAAAGCGGGTCTCTTCGTATGTACAATGGATAACCCTTCACATTCCTTCCGAGTGTGGCAGCCTAGTATAATGGGATCTGGGATTATATGATGGAGAAAATCGACCATACTCAGTGCTCGAGTTATCCAATCCGGGTGGTGTTGGAAATTCATCGTACTTGATGTCACGATCTCGGTATTCGTAACTACGTTCAAACGGTAGTGGTAGGATTTCCTCTGTGGTTGATGTAGAAGCCCGCTTGTCCTTTGATCTTCCTCGAGCCGCAAATTTCAGATCATCGAGTTCAATTGATGAAGAGCGTTTAAGGCGTGGGTGTTTTCGGTCTGTGATATCCAAGATGCCTAACCTGGCTCCTGGATCCGTGACGGGGATAGATTCGGTGGTACGAGACCATGATCCTAGGCCAAGCGTCTCATGAGCAAGACGCTGCAGTTGTAATGTCGAGTTTGTTTGCCATTCCAGGCCAGCGTACCCAGCTCTTTTATTCAGGCCAAACTTAGATAAAAATTTGGCAAGTTGATCTAAGAACAGCCCCAATAACATGATGGCTCCGCCTATGACAAGGATGATCAAAATTCCAAGCATACTGAAGGAATAGTAACGAGTGCTTTTGATTTTCTGTATTAACATGTTAGAACAGTCACATTCATCTGTTAAAGAAAAGCGTATACCTGATTTTTACATTTCCTCATTCCCATGCTCTGGAATATCCATGCATCAGGCCCCGCAGCATCCACCATCATGAATTGTAAGGACGCAAGACCTGCTTCGAAGTTGTACTCCATTTCCAGTTGCCATCTATTTGAAGGAATAAACCCCAAATGATAAGCCATGACGACCTCCAATCTTGTTAAGAGTGAAGGCAGGCCAGATATAGTGTAGAACATCTCAGGACGACGAGAAGTGTCGGCGACGCTTGGTGCCACTGCTCCTTGTACCGCGATCCTGTCTGATGGATTAGGCCATAGCTTAGCTAATGCTAAATCTGAATCGCCTGTTTCGTCCATATTTATGCAACGAGTCGCTTCGGGGAGTTCTGGGTTGCAATAAAATAGTTGGCTCGCGCATCCAAGCACTCCTGCCGGATGGTCAGAGATAAAATACTCAGACCTATTAGGGTACGGGAGATTATCGGGTATTTCGGGCACCGCTGTTGTGGCGGCGAACCAAGGGTCTTCGACCTTGTTTATGTATCTAATATTTGAGCCTTCGAGAAAAATAATTGCAACCGAAGCGTCGGAACGGTTGAGAGGCAGTATAGGGTTGAAATCAATCGATGTGCTGTCGATATAGTTAATATTGTTGAGGATATTATCCGCCTGATCCTACTAGGCTACAGCCAATATAACGGTATGTGTTTGTCTTAATCCACTTCTTTGATGAACCCACTCAAGGGTTGTATGATTGCTATAGATCCTTTTATTTCCTAACGAAGGAACCACGAATAGACTTACAAGGTTTTGTAGTCTCCAGAATCAACCATAACCTCTCCTAAGTAACCTTTTGATCTTGATCCATTTAATGGGACCTGATACAAGAACCCGTCATTGGGATCCTCCGAGTAGGATCCATAGTAATATCGCATGTACTGGAGGGAGGAGTTTTCGGAATCAATATACACCTTGCTAAAGCCCGCGGTGACAAGCGGAGCACAGTGTTTAGTAGAACGAATAGAGAACCTCGGATCTTCGTTTAAACCAAGATGGTCAATGCTGTCCAGATATCCTGTGTCTAGAAAGATGTTTCCAGAACTCATGGAACAAATTTCAGCAGAGAAAGGGCAAGTTGCGTTTCGATTTGAGCTATACGGAAGCTTCGGCTGTATGAACGTCTGACAATCCTTGATTTTGGAGGGTTCTTTTTGTTGGTAACATTGCAATGTATATTGCATTCGGTTCACCCATCTTCGTGGACGTTGGGTCATGTACGTAACATAGCGTTCATCTTCACCATTTGGTGGCTCTAATATCTCACCACAGTCTTTGCCTCTAATCAGGACTTCATTGACGGCAGCTCCGGTGACACGTGATGAAAAGATACCTAAAGGCAGGTTAACCATAATTCAAAATCGTGAAACAAGCCTAGTAAGGCGTTTACCTGCAAGACTGAAGGCTATGGATACTATGAGAGAGGACATGAAGATCGGAAATAATCGCCGATAGACTCGACCTGCCCTATTTCTCCACACCAGACTAGCCTGGAATAGCTCCTTGGCAGAGTAGACAGCTGACTGCGAATTTCGTAATATAGCTTGCCGTTGGTGATAAACGCCATCTGGGAGAGCGGTCGAAGAGTAAACATAGTGGAGTATGAAGCAGAGAATTCTCCAAAAACTTTTCCCTGATGCACCCACGTACAGGGCAAGAAATGCAATCAAGAACCCGCCACTCTGTCGATCGAGTGTAAGAGTCGCTCCATATATGGGACCAAATGACCGGTTAACCCAAAATCCACTATACACGTCATCCTCGGGGGAAGACATGGCTTCGATAAAGGACTAGAATTTTTAAGAGAATGGAGAAAATTTCAGAGAAAGATGGTCGACAGACTTATATGCACATCATTCCCGGATAGGCAGCTGAAGAGAGTTTCAGCCTCGTCCTATTCTTAGATTGCATACATATGTCATGCAAAAGTGGACGTAGGCGCGTATTCCGCGGTAATGAGTAGCCCATGACTTTTGGGGAATATATGAAGCCGAGTTGAGAAGTTAAAGCATTGCATTTGTGTGCGAGAGACGTATGATGTGAGATAATGCTACGAGAGAGCTGGAACCTGGGGTTGAGATAGGATATGAGCTAGGCCGCATTAGGCATAGCTCAAATCTCAAAAGCATGAACGAGGTTCAATTCCCTACCACCTTTCATCAATCATGATGTGAATATTTTATCAGAATTTCGATTAATTCTTCTCTTTACGGAGGATACTACTAAAAGACCTTTTAAGGGTCCTGAAAATAACGCTAGACTTCTAGGGATATAACCCTTAAGGATTAGGGCCTTAAGGCGCCTAAAGCCTGTTACTTAGGAGCCTTTAGAGGCTTTAGCCTTAAAAGGACCTATCACTAAGCCGTAAGGGCCCCCAAAGACTTTTGGTAGGACCCTTCGTACATGATTGGAGTCTTCGGAATACATATCTTCCATCTTTTCACATCTAATTCAATCCTCTATATCTTCATCCGATCCAGTTCTCCTACGTCTACGAAGTCTAAATTCCTGCTCCTGAACTACCACTGTCTTCCAATCAACAGCTGTTCCATGGCCTCCATTTCCCCTCCAAAACTCTCTCCTTCGCCGTTTATCCTCAGCAAAAACCTCCTCGGGATTGTAGCCACCGGTACGCAGACACGTAACCCATTCATCATCTACACCCGATGCGGAAGCAAATCCCGTTGCACTCATAACCTTATATTCCCATCCTTCATGGTCGTTGAGGTATCCCGGCTTCAATTCGCCTTCGTCATCCCAGTAAATATGGTAGACATCTGCGCCAGCTTCAAGAAGATCCACTGCATTTTCCATAGCGACGGATAGCTGATCAATTTGTGCCTTACGCTTATAATCTGCGACGAATCTCAAAACGTACACCAATGGCGAACGAGAACGAGGCTCCATAGTAGCATTAGGACTAAGGCCACATGCCATCAAAAATCGCATACTTCTCCTCTGTAAAACCAAGGTCTTGGAAGCCCAAATCTCAAGGTTCTCACTGCTTACAATATCGACGCCATTTTGTCGCAAGAACGTTGACCAACTTTGTACAAAATTCAAATTAGCCTTTCCCAGGTCTCTGTCGGAGAGTACAGGTGCGAAATCAACTCTCCGTCCTTCAGTATCGCAGCCTTGGGTTTCGAGGGCTCGGAAGACATCGAAGGTTTCGTCGGGAGTTGGGCCGCCTAAGAGATAGGAAAGACCGCCGGTGATAAAGGCATCTAATGCATTGAATGACGCCCTCATATAAGTCAATAACGACGAACATAGGGAGGTAGTAGCCCACTTACATTTTGTAGCATCTAGTGGGATCGGCCCCTTGCCCAAGAAGAAAGCTACACATGACGGAACTTTGAATTGCAGCTGCCAACTAAACATCCGCGATAAGCTTCACCATTCTGTTTCAAGCCGGCCAATAAGACATACCATGATTAGCGTCCAACCGTCCCCATTTTGATCATTTGGACCAGCAAGTCCTTGGCCGAAGAGCGCTCTGATTCCACCTAGATCATTCTGTCTAATACAGTCCCAAACAGGTGCATCATCACTGATAGTCGGGTACACCGCAATTACTGGTGCAATATGATAATAACCATGCATGCTCCTCTCCGTGGAATAACGCGCTGATACTGCATGATTGATCGGAAGGCGTTGCGACGGCCAGAAATCTACTGATATAAGATAATCATGGCCTCTAGCAATTCTTTTGCTTTGGATATTAATTTCCACTTGAACGATGCCGATCCATGACAAATTCAAACCGAAAGACCAAAATTTTCTCCGTTTAGCTTTCATTGGGAGGAATGCAACATTGTTGGTCCCGTCTGCTGGATTCTCTAGTAAGCCTCCTTGGAATATATTTGTAAGGTTGCTTTTAGGTGTTTCGTATTTCATAAGGTCCTGCTGGGACGTATCATCAGAGGATAGTTCGCTACCCTTGAAAACCATCCGAAGTAATTGATTGTGCACATCCTCCATCTGCTTTTTGACTTGTTCTCGTAACTCTTCGTTAAAGCGCTGAGATTGAGCACGGCTATCCTCTACAAATGGTACCATTACTCTTTCAATTTCAAATTGCAGTACTGCACCTAACGCATCTTTGGGGCAGCTAATTGTTGAGGTACTCGATTGATGGTTAGGCTTTAGCTGTGAGAGAAGCTGAAGTTGGTCGTCGTGGCTGTGCTTGATATTTTCATTGATTGAGTTGACAGTTGATGTGAGAGATTGGAATGAAGTCGTATGATCGCTTAGGGTTTTGTGAACAGAGACAAGATCGCTTCGTAGGTCCTTCGTGTATTCATGCAATCCCAAATGGTCCTCCCTGATATGTAACTCATTAGGTGGAGACGGAGTAGCGTTGATAATAACTTACAGCCCAGTAATATTAAGGACAACCAGCAATGATGATAGTCTTAACTCCAAGGTTTGTCTGAGCTTTTCAAGTATACCTTTATCGAAAACAATTTTTAGTCTACTCGAAAATCTTGACGTTCCATTAGATGGAACGACGTCCCGAAGCGCTTGTAAGGCATCGCATAGGTCTTTCAAGCAAATATGCAAGGAACCTAGAAGATTTCGACTTATGGATCCGCTTCTATTTACGAGATACAGTTGCAATGCCTGGATGACACCGTTGACGTTGTTGATTGCTAATCCTGGTAAATAAATGATGGCTAAAGACAAAGCTATAAGTTGGGTGTAAATATATACTTTTGAGATGACCTTGTATTTCTTTATGCGAAGATTTCAAGGCTGAATAGAAGCTGTAGAGCTCCCTCCCTACTCGCAAGGCTACATCGGCAAGTTGGACCACACTCGCAACGCTGCTCACAACAGTCACTGGGTCTGGCATCTGAGTGGTATGAGGTTAGAGCTAGAAAGTCGTTATATGAAGTGGAGGTGGAATCTCAACATAAAAATCGACATGCGGAAGAATACCTAGGTAGAGGGAGCCTTGCCGTGGCTGAGCGTAAGCTGTGCAGCCGCAGCAGGCTTGGCTGCAGCAGTTTGCCACTTCAAATGGATGAAGAATCTCTAGGACTACAAAGATATGCAACGGTAATTCTTCAATATCCTTTCATCTATATAGAGATTCCAGGCAACTTTTGCTTGAGAACGTTCTTCACTATCGACGAAACACCGGGGGAAGAAGTTGGAATATTCAGGATATCCTCTACGCCTACGTGATACATACTACGCCAATTCATACTCATGGCCGTAGACTAAAAAATGGTATCTCAGTCACTACGAGGCAGCCTGAGCACACTTTCATAGAATTTAATGAATTCAGGTATCTACTTATGAGCCAGAAATCCTTTAGGTATAAATCATCCGCTATGAACAAAGCAGACAAAAAGTCAAGGTAAAGGGAAGGGGAATAGTAATAGCAAGTCGCCTAAACCGACCACCCTTCCCTTCAACCAACCTACCACGGAACCGACCTCATAATCTCGAATTGGAACTACTCAATCATATTCATACAATCTCCCCTGTACCTCTTGAGCAGGAAACGGCCATGACACTTAAGCCGTGAAGTTCGCCTCAAGCTTCTTCATTCCCTTCTTCTGCTGCGCCGCCTCATGTTTCCTAAGATCTTCGGGTACGCGAGAGATACTTGACTTCTGTAGCATTTGCTTGAGATCGTAAAGCACGTCCGCGTCCTCATTACCCCAGAAAGTAATGGCAACACCAGATTTACCTGCACGACCGGTACGACCAATACGATGAGTGTAGCTCTCGATGTTATTCGCCATGTTAAAGTTAACCACAAGACTGACATCTGGAACATCAATACCACGTCCAGCAAGATCGGTGGCAACCAGGACTTGGGTTTCACCCTTCTTAAGACTCGCAAGGGCGGCTTCACGCTGGTCTTGGGTTTTGGAACCGTGTAAGGCAACGGAACTGAAGCCCATGTGTTTGATGTCGCGTGCAACAGTGTCGCAGTTGCGTTTGATGTTGACGAAGACAATGATGGGTGCTGCGAATTCTCCGGACTGGAGGATCTGTTGGAGACGCTGCTTCCGCTTGTCTTCACCTGGTACGTATTCAACCCGTTGCTCGACTGTATCTACGGCTTCACCGACGTTTCCAATGGTGACAATGGCAGGACGGCGAAGATATTTACGCGCGATGCGTTCGACAGCTCCAGGCATAGTAGCGGTATACATCATAGTCTGCCTATAGCGTTCTTTACCGAGGTGACGGGACATGGCCACTGAGTTTTCAGCTTCATCTGTGTCTGGCTTTTCGTTTCCGACGGGAAGTGCATCAAGAATTTTGTTGACAGGCTCTTCGAAACCGAGATCGATCATTCGATCAGCTTCATCCATGATGACGTAGCAACACTGACTGAGAACCAAGACACGACGCTCGATACAATCCACTAGCCGACCTGGAGTTGCGATGATGATTTCCGCTCCGTTACGCAAATTGTATGCCTGCTCTTCAATAGAGTGACCACCAACAATACTAACGCAAAGGAATCCAAGAGGTTCCGCAAATTTCTTTGCTTCAACTTCGATCTGTTGGGCCAATTCACGAGTAGGGGCGAGAATAATTGCATATGGACCGTCATTCTTCGTATAGTCATTCAAGGCTGGAAGCTCCGAGATGTAAACAAGAAGCGGGAGAATGAAAGCAGCCGTTTTACCGGAACCAGTGACGGCAACACCGATAAGGTCGCGAGACTGTAGTGCAATTGGAATACAAGCACGTTGGACTGGCGATGGCTCGATGTATCCGACTCGGTCGACAATTTCCAAGAGTTTCCTCGGCAGGCCAGATTCGGACCAGTCACGCATAGGGTTTGGAATGGATCCACCCTTGGTGCTGATGCTGTAGTCTTCCTTCATGATACGCCAATCCCTCTCGCGCATTTGATCCAAGCTCTTCTCACGCCAATGCTTGTCGATGGCTCCACGATCAATCTCCTTCCTTCGTCGTTCCATTTCCAAAATCTCTCGTGCTCGCCTAGCTCCAGCTTCAGGATCACGTTCCGTCAAAGCTTGGATATATTTGCGAGTACCCGAGTCAACAATGTCATCTCCGAAACCGCCAAGCCTGCCTCTACCGAAGAAGTTCGCCTCCGCGCGGGATTGGTAAAGAGGATTGTAATCAGGGCTAGTATCCTCCTCGACATTCCACTCAAAGTTGAATTTCTTCTCCGTAGTGCGCCTCCTCTTCTTCTTGGCTGAGAATGTAGACTGATTCTGCTCCGCACCCATGTAACGTTGTCGAATCAAAGCTGCTTCGGCTTCCTCAGAAGTACGTCGCTTGAGGTTAGATTTATCTATTCCTTTCGTGGTTGGAGGTGGCATTTCTGATCCATGCCTAGATCCATTGCGCATCGCCGCCGGGCCGGTGGGAATCTCGCCATTTCGCAATGCGCGCGGTCCGGTAGGCACTAGATGCTTGGAATCAGAACCGTAGCCGTTAGCGGAAGATACGCCATCTTCGTCTCCGAATTTCGATGCGCGTGGAGGTGAGGCCCTGCGCCTAGCTGCTTCCACCTCTTTTGCGCTCTTCTCAGCGGCGATCCGTTCGCGTTCTTTCTTCGATAGAAACCTAGGCTATGGACAATTAGTCATCGAACTATGAAAGTCTATTTGCAGAATGTGAGAATGGAGAGGAGGGTGGCTTTCGAGGCAAGGGAATTCATTCACCTTTGCGGCCGCTGCATCAGCTTCACGCTTCTTCCTCAGCAAGTCCTCGATACTGAGCGGCTGAGATTTCGGCTTCGATCCATTTGCTTGCGCTGACTTCTTTTGGGCAGGCTTTATGAGCGCAGGACCGTCTTCTGCAGGTGGCGGAGGTGGGACATCGGGAGGCGGAGGTGGTGCGAATGAGTCTAGAGCTGGAGGGGCTACCGGAGGCGGGGGAGGTGTAGGAGGACGTTCGTATGGCTCTGGAGGTGGCGGAGGAGGTGCGATACCGCCGTCCATGGTCGCGGTGTTGGTTGTGTTGTTGATGTTCTGGAGAGAGTTAGGGTTCAAGAAGTTAAGCTGCAGGTGAAGTTCGAGGTGCCAAGACCCGCCTTCAGCCCTATCAATCACCCCAGACGGAATTTGGCCGCACGCATGAGCAAAGTGAATAAAACTGCAATGGTAATTGACATGGATGCTGTAGTTGCGATTCTTTAGTATGATACATCGTCTACTAAAATCTGCACCGCAAACTCCCAATAATGCTTATTTCTATCCGGTACACTACGGTATTTATACAAAGCCTTCTTCGTAACAGCGAAAATATCTCATTCGCCGATCTCTCATACCTAACCCACAATCTCTTATATCCATAGAAGACCCCAGTGAAAAATAACTCATTTATTTCGGCCACTTCTTCCAGCGCTTTCCATGCCCAAGCTACAAAAAAGTTAGAATTAATCCAAAACTCCTGTCTGGATCCGTATGAACGTACCGCTTTCCATTCCTCTATCATTGCAGGCATTCCCAGCATAGCCTGCCTCCTCTTCTCCAGTTTTCCCGACAGCTTCCTCTCCCAATACTTACCCTTGACCTGTTGACCAACACCAGTACCTCTGATCCTCAATCCCTCCTCTAGCCTCCTCCGAAGCTTCTCTCCAGGCAATTTGATTGTATATGGTAACAATTCCACCACTCCATACTTTTGCGCCAACTTAGCCATCTCCGCTTGACGTCGTAGACCGTAGACGGGGGAACGCCATCGTCCAGTGACGAAGTTTTTCTGAGGTTGAAAGGGATTACGATAAGTAGATTGTTCCGGCGTAGGTGCTTCTAGTGACGAGACATTGGGATCCGTCGATGCGGTGCCAGGAGCTAGCGTAGCATTTTCAGCATTTGGAGCAATTGGCGTAGCGGCGGTCGAAATCGAATCCGAAGGTAAATCCTGCGTCAAAGCGGGTGGAGGATATTTTCTGAAGAAATCGAGGAGACGTTTCGGTAGCGTGCGGGCGAGATTGATGTGCTGTTGGCGCAAGGGCTCCATGGTGTTGGGCGATTGCGGCTTTAGGGTGGGATAGATCGAGGTTCGAGAAAGTGGAACTCAACTTTTGGTGAGGCGGGCGGAGGAACCCCGGCACGTGATCTTGAGCTATGGGCGCGCGTACGAAGAGCTGCCTGTATTGGAACGAACTGACAGCATCAATCAACGTCAACCCACTTCATCCTCCGCCATCACCACCACCGCATTTTCCCTCCTCGAATCTCTCCGCCCGCCCCGCCTTGTCTGCCCTTGTCCTTCATTGTAGATTGACCAGAACCCGAAACTACAGCCATGGTAAGCTCTTTCACCATCACAACACAAGTCAGCATCGCTAACATACCAAACAGAGTTCCCCATTCTCAATAAGTACCGCCCCAAATATTCCTCTCAAACCAAGCACCCTCTAACAACCCCTCCAGATGGTGGCGCCTGCGTAGCCATGGTCGGCAAAGACTGCGTAGCCATAGCCTGCGATCTCCGCCTCGGCATGCAAGCCCTCACAGTCTCGAACAACTTCCCCAAGATCTTTCCCTACGGAGATGTGTACCTTGGTCTCACTGGTCTCGCCACAGACGTCTCTACCGTCTCCGATCTCCTCCGCTACAAAGTGAACATGTACCGCCTGCGAGAAGAGCGCAACATTTCCCCACAGACCATGGCCAATCTTGTGTCCAGCAGTCTGTACGAGAGACGGTTCGGTCCATACTTCGTCAGCCCGGTTATTGCTGGAATTAACCATACGACTGGAAAGCCCTTTATTTGCGGTTTTGATAGTATCGGGTGTATTGATTTTGCCAAGGATTTTATCGTTGCGGGTACGGCGAGTGATCAATTGTTTGGTACTTGTGAAGGACTTTGGGAGCCGGATCTTGTAAGCCTTTTCCGTCATTCTCCCCTTTCCGTTTCGCCTCCTATCATTCTTTCTCATTTCACATCGACTACATGGGCGGGGGTACACATGAATTAGAGTCAAAGCTAACACCCCACTCTCAGGGCCCCGACGACCTCTTCGAGACCGTCTCTCAAGCCCTCCTCAACGCCGTAGACCGCGACGCTCTCTCCGGTTGGGGCGCCCACGTCTACATCATCGAGAAGGACAAGGTAACCAAGAGGCTATTGAAGGGCAGGCAAGACTGAGCGGCATTCCTCTCAACCAAACACAGCAGGCTTCATTTCTCATTCCCATTACACATGTATGAGGATATATGCATTAGGCTATACAGCACATCACGAAGCTATAGAGAATGGGATAGTCAGGTCAGGCCAGGTTAGGCCAAAGATGGAGCCAAACCAACCAAACCCATCCATTCACGGAAATGTCACGAACCCAACTACATCAAATGCCACCAAAACAAATATGAATAATAAATCAAATCCACAGCGATGAAAACCAATGCCTTGACTACTGAATTTTCTGAAGAAAAACAAAATTAGAAAAAAAAAAAAAAAGAACGGGGGTATATTCCATGCCATTGCCATGCTAAACGGGGAATTGAGAATCTAACAGCAAGCCCATCTCGAAAAAGCAATCTAACCCGCCCAAAAATTTGCTTCCCATCCATCCATATAATATCGTAAACGTATCTTGTCCCGTCATATCTCGAGTGCCTTCCCTTGCTGGCCGAAGCCAACTAACCCACTGCAGTGCTCAAGGTGTTTGTATGATAGAGGGGAAATGAAGGTAAGGTAAGAAAGTGGTGTAGTAAGGGTAGAGGAGATGAGGGGAGAGAAGGGAACAAGTCCGAAAATGTCCTCCTGTGCCAAATGATTTTCCCAGTCCAGTCCAGTTAATCCATCAATGATATATCCATAAGCAGGATCCCAAAGAATGAGAGCGATCAAGCATAGAACCAGTCCGACCAAACAACAAGTCCAACCTAATTACTCACTCATTCGATCCCACGCTTGCTAAATCTCTCACAACACCATCTCCACCTCATGATAGTTAGGTTGCGCATCGTAAAACCTCGCCGCCTCATAGGCACCGTACTGGTTTTCCATATCCTGGATACCGCCTACAGTCTTGTGCCACAGACCGCCATTCCCAGCATACACGGGATCAGTAGCTTGGTTATACTTCCTGCTATCTCTGAGTGCGGACTCTTCGTACTCGCGTCTAGCGAGCATATCATAACCCGAGAGAATATATGGTTCTACGTCGTGAGAGGGAGAGAGGACTTCCCTTGTGGCGATAGTGGCTGCGGAGTCACCAGCACCCATGTCCATGCTTTGATCTAGCTCGCGCTGATGGCGTGCGATTTCCTCTTGCTGTGCTTGCTCTTCCATCATCCGCTCGTAACGCAACTTCGCCATTGCTTCCTCTTGTGCGAGACTGGTAGGTGGCCAGTCATATAGCTGTCTGGAAAGGTTATAGTCCAAACCATCAGGCATACCTTGGCGGCCTTGAGGAGGAGAGATACGCCATAGTTCAAGAAGCCGGAGACGCTGATCGTCGTCTGCGTTTTGAAAGAGGTTAATTTGGGAAGGGAAGAGCTGGTTGGGGTTGATATCGTTGCGGAGAAGGACTGCTTCGAGATCGTTGGCAGTGAGGTTCGTGGTAGTGGGGGCAGATTGGGATTGGGGGATGTGACGGACGGGAACGACGTGGTGGGAGTGAGTGTAATGAGTAGAGGCGTAAGTGATGGGTTGGGCCTGAGTAGGCTGTTCCTGTTCTTGCTGTGGTTGATGTTGCTGCTGTGCTACATCTTGATGTGCGGGGGGTTGTGGGGATGGAGAGAGGGTTAGATTGGTAGAGAAGAGCTGGGCGAGTTCGTCTTGCTGCATCTTTTCTTGCTCTTTGCGTGCTTCTGCCTGGATATTGACTCCGATAGATATAGCGCCACACTATGACGTAAGAATCAGTGAGTGTAGAGCAACACAGGATAAGGGCTTACAAATGAGCAGCTCTGGTTTTGAGAGAAGACGGAGGCACTGAAGGGAATTGGCGTGTTGTAATTGCACTTGACGCAATGGTGGCCCAGGATTGGTTGCATGGGAAATTGTAAGAGAGAACCGGGGGTTACCAACAGGGTATCCTTTCGGGAAATGGAGAGAGTCAAGGGGCTGTGGGAAATCCTAACGTTAGTCGAGGAGGGGAGAACAAGAGAAATTCTTGAGAGCAAGCAAAATCTTGTGCCGTCGGACTAGCTTTTGATTTATCAAAGCCGTTGAGCCCGGGGTGGTATTATTTTTTGATTGATATCTGGAGCTTGATACGTCCCTCGGCGGCGCGTAGAAGCGATACTTAAGTCGCGGGTGGACGGCCGCTTTGTCAGAGGGGTTGCCTAGAATGCTGAGGGGATTGCGTCAAAGGATGGGCAGCGAGACAGCAGAAAGAACAGTTCGCTGAAAGAAGAGGGTTGGGTGTCGAGCAGGCGACGTGGCGGAGAGGGAGTTGTTCTCTTTAAGTACCCATCACCACGCACTGCACGGGATGTCTGGGGTCATGCGTCGATGATGGTGTCTAGGATAGTTATGTGGAAGCCAGCGGTGGGCGAGGATGAGACCGACCGACCAGTCACAGACAGCGATGAAACATATTCTGTCCCGCTAGAGCCCGAAAGAGCCAATGGCGTGTGCCGGTGCCCAGCAATTTTTGCTCGACAGCTCATCAACGATGTACGGGCAGAGCGGCGTGTGAACGGGTGGGATTGGAGCCTGTGATTCGGATAAGTCGAGGAATGTCAGTCTGAGCAGGACAGAGAGCCCGACTGCGACGAGAGCCGAGTCGAATGGATCCAATCACGATTGGCCTGCGCAGCCCGACAGCGAGGCAACAGTGAATTGTTGCAAAGTGATAGCTCAGATGGGATGAATGTGATGGATGCCTTAGATGTGCAAGCGGGTCCGTCAGGCACCAACGGCGGATCTATCGTCTTTGACGAAATGCCAAGCCTCGATCTACGCTAATCCCGAAATGTCGGCAAGCTTAACGCGCAGTCAACTGGAAGCCTTGACCTTCATCAACACCACCAGCTTACTCCACATCCCGCCCGTCGTCCTACCTCTACCCACTTCAATACCCGCAGCCCTCCCTCCTTGAGCTTCCTTCACTCTAACCGCACTCGCCGCACACCATGGTAAGCTCCGAAAACATCAGGAACCCTGCCAGCACCACGACTGACCGGCACACCTTTAGACTTCAATAGGTACAGGTTACGACCTGTCAAACTCCGTCTTCTCCCCCGACGGCAGAAACTTCCAAGTACAGCCTCCTATCGCACCCTTCCTCCGGTCACCAAACGAATACTGACCCCCGCCTCAGGTCGAATACGCAGTCAAGGCAGTAGAGAATGGAGGCACATCTATCGGAATTAGGTGCAAGGATGGCGTCGTTTTGGCATTGGAGAAGCTCATTACCAGTAAATTGCTCAAGCCCGGAGCCAACAAGCGGATAGCCACAGTCGACCGAAATATTGGTGTTGTAAGTGACAACATCACCCCGCTATGACATGTTCACCGCCGACCTTGGGTCACCGCAAGTCATCTTCTGACCTTTGACTTTGTGCAGGTCTCTTCTGGTCTCCTCCCTGATGGTCGCCACTTTGTTTCCCGTGCCCGAGACGAAGCCGCTGAATGGCGTCGTTTCTACAAAGCCCCCATCCCGACCTCCGCACTCGCAAACCGAATGGGTAGCTACGTACAAATGTACACCCTCTTCAACAGCGTACGACCGTTTGGTGTTACCGCCATCGTAGGAGGATGGGATTCGGAGGCAGAATTACCGGTAGATGGACAGGTTGGATCAGGACCAAACTGCGGCTCCGGAGGCAAGCAAGATAGTGGAAAGCATGGCGGCCCATTCTTGTACATGATCGAGCCTAGTGGATTGTTCTGGGTATGATAATATCCATGCCCTTTGCTTGGGTAATCACCGCTAATTCTTGGTCCAGGGATACTATGGCGCAGCTACGGGTAAAGGTCGTCAATCCGCCAAATCCGAACTCGAGAAGCTCAATCTCTCGGAAGGAAATCTTACTTTGGAAGAGGGTGTCAAGGAGGCAGCACGCATCATCTATGTTGCGCATGAGGACAGCAAGGACAAAGAGTTCGAGCTAGAAATGACTTGGATCAGCAATCTAGATGGCCCCACCAAGGGAAGACATGAGGAGGTACCAAAAGAACTAAGGGAAGAGGCAGAGCGATTGGCGAAGAAGGCATTGGAGGGTGATGATGACGATGAGGATATGGAGGAGTAGGCGTCACGCATTACGACTCTGTAATATATGCCGGTCAAACGAACTTTCTGGGACGTAGCATAGATGGTCTGAAGAAACTCGAATAATGAGCATTATGCTGAACATGTTTTAAAAAAGCGCTGTCTTTATGATCACAAAGATAGTTATGAGTAAATCCTAGTGCTTGTAAATGTGAGGTTCAAATAAGCGAATCAGATATCATCATAACAGGTATCTTCGTGACTCGATCACCCCTCCTACCCTACCCACCTCTACAACGCCTTCTCAACCCGGCATGACCCATAGAATAAACGCTACAACATCATAATAACCAACTCATCGACATAACACTCAACCATCTCCAATTCCCTAACACACCTCTCATTCCATAATTCCCAATCAAAACTATCGCTCAAAATAATCGACTCCAATCAACTCAACCATGCCACCAACCCTCCTTCTGATCCGCCACGCTCAAGCCCTGCACAACGTAGCAGGAGACTATGATATTGCAGACCCGCGACTCACCGAATTCGGAAGAGAGCAATGTGCGGGATTGGCGGCATCGTTGAGAGATAGTGAGATCGGGAAGCGGATTGACTTAGTAGTCATTAGTGCTATGAGGAGGACGTTGGAGACTGCTGTGCTGGGTTTAGGGGGATGGTTGATTGATGATGGGAAGGGCGGTAAGGGGAAAGAGGGAGTCAAGGTTATTGTGCATGCGGGATGGCAGGGTGAGTTGAGGTTTCTCTTTTCTTTTTTTCTTTTTTGTTGGCTTAGAATATTTCTCTTCCATTGCGCAATCGGATATCTCAATTCCTTTTACATCCTCATATCAACATCACCCATTTCCTAAGCTGAAAGCCCTATCGTATTTCAAAGGAATACATTCATTTCCACTTCCATTTCATTAATCCATTCTACATCTGCTCTCACGAAATTTCAACCCCGTCGTCCCCTAATATTCCCCTAGAAAACTCCGACAAACCCTGCGACACTGGCTCTTCCATTTCGGACATTTCCAAAGAATTCCCCCAATTCGATTTCGGTACCGTTGACCCCGTGTACCCCTATAAAATAAACAACCAATATGCCTTCACCAAATCCGCAGTCCTCGCTCGCGGTCAATCCAGTCTCGCAGAGCTCTACAAGCGCGAGGAAAAAGTCATTGCCGTCGTCTCCCACTCCGGTTTCCTCAGAACATCGATTACCAAGCGCAAGTTCTTCAACGCGGATTATCGGATCTTCGACTACGATGAGGATGCCATGAAGGAAAGTAGGGAGAAGGGAGAGGGAGTAGATGGACAAGGATTGTACATCCTCAAGGAGTGGGCCCACACTGAAGAAAAGGGCGGCGGCTTGGGAAAGAGTGAGAAGGGCGTGCAGACGATCCAAGATAATGATTTCCCGGCCGAAGAAGAGACATTAGGGGAGGTTACGGAGGAGGTACCGGATAAGGAGGCCTGAATGATGGCTAGGGTTGATAGGTAACTTTTCTTTGGGTCTTGTTCTCGTCGGTGGTTGCGATGCGTGGGTTGGTAGATGGTGTTATTATGCATAATCTATCCCGGTTCTTTGATATGATGGAGCTTGGGTTCTATGATATTTGGGACTTATGGCTTGTACATCGAAGAGACGTACACCCTTTAGTCCTAAATTGAGTAATGTTCCCATATATAGTGAAGACCTTCGTCAGTGCAGTGCCTTAAAACCGGTTCGCATTTGCCCGTTTTGCTTCCTCGCGCTTCTTCTTGTGAAGTGCGCGTCGTTCAAGAACAGCTCTCTTCTTCTCTGGATATAGGTCCCAGCACTCTTCTTTTATATGGCCCCCTTTATGGCAAGCAGTGCATTTGCGCGCACTGGACGCAGTGTTCCTCTGAGCGAGTGTTTTCTGAAACAGCCCCGCATCTTGCGCCGCTCTGAAAACCTCATTGAATGTCACCGCTTCCTGGATAATCTTACCATTATTATCTTTCTTCGGCATAAGTTCAATCCTGTCTAAAAGACCCGCAACGAAGATATTAAACCTAGGACCCAGGCCCGACAAGAACCGAAGGATAAATAACCAACTGGGGAACAAATACCCCTCGTCAATTTCCTTCAAATCAATTCGAATCTCGCAGAGCTTGTTTCCGAAATCCGAAACGCTTGTACAAGACTCTAGAGTCAGTGCTTCGAAGCTCTGGTAAAGTGGTAGAATCATATCAATCGTCCGAAATTGCTTTTTAATCGCGGCAAGAAGTTCAGTAAGTGTTTGTATCGTCTCGACTTCTACTCTTATGTGTAAGGCGCAACGGTAGCGAACTATGGCACATGCTTGGACTTGTTTATCTTTCCAGGCTTTGGTTTTAATGCGGATGTTCTCCTCGGTCACATCGACTTGTCCTACTACGGGTGGCTCCTTTTTTCAACCCAGCAGGTCACCAAAGCCGTTTATGATTAGGTAATCACACATTTTGCGGTTCCAATCTATGAAACTGCTTGGTAGATTTAGCTTTTCGATATTTTCTAGCGAAACAAGGTCGAGTGTAATTTCGTCGTCCATTTTGTGTGAGATATTTTTAGACTAGGGACGGCTTAAGATGGCGGTTTGGAACCTAAGGTATGGAAATAACTGAGGTGGTGATAGACCTTTGAATATGGTTGAGAAAGTGACGTTGGGGCAAAGAGCCGTTCCAAAGAAAGGAGGAAATTGGTTATATACCGTCTTAGCGGTGATACACGGTGCTAGGGGTCTTACAGTGAATGTGGGTATGAGATAACTTTCTACATGCCCTCTTGTCATCATCGTATGTTTTTTAGGGTTGCTCTGCGAAGTGGGAGATCACTTGATTAATAGAAGAGTGCGTCTTGGCTCACGGCACGTGATCTATAAATCACGTGACCTTACAGGAACTTCGCATTACCTAGATACTAAGCAGGTAGATAGACATTCCGTGCATCCAGCAAGAAGAATACTGGCTATTACGCTGTCATAATTTGTATATCATTATCCAGTTTTCCTTTCTGGCTTTCAGGTATCATGGCACTGATGCTAATCTTGATAGTACGTTTGTGGAAGACGCTTTTGGGAGGTTTTGTGTTTTGCTAGGAATAGGGACTTCGGGGGGTATTTGAGTTGTGAGCAGTGTGCTTTAAAGTATAGGTGGGAGCTAAGAGGAGGAGGGAGAGGAGGGAGAGGCAGATGGGAGGAGGTGTGTGATTTGGGGTAAGGTCCTTTGGATGTGTGGGTATTTATGAGGGTGAGATAGTTTGGAATATATTTTTTTATGTACACAAAGAGGGGGCATATGGAAATAAGAATCACAAAAAAACAGGTCTTGGCTGCAGCTGCAGCAACTACCCCCAAAGCCTGGTGTCATCAGGAGGTTTGTAATTATGGGTGGTCCCGCAGACTTGTAGGCGATGAGTTGGTGGTTCGTTGTTTCAGTGCATATGATGCCGGAGAGTGGGATTCATAAGGGTATGAAAGGGCAAGTACCTAGAAAATAGTGTAAAATAATGAAAAGGGAGCTAAGATTAAGAGAGGGGCGAGATTCGACATACTAGGAAGAGGTTTGGTTGGGATTGGAGGGGCAAAGGGAGTATGAAGTGGTGGAGGTGGTGGGATAACAGAAGAGTAAAACAAAGGGGGGAGTAATTGGAAGCAATTAGAGGGTGTTGTAAGAAACGACGATAATATAAGAAAAACGAGAGAGCAGTGAAAGAAAATGCCAAAAAGAATGACGCCAAGCAAATTCAATTTCCCTATCTGTCCCGTTTTATTTGGCTCATGCGTGATCATTTTACTGACCAGAAATGATTTCTTATATAAGTAGTATTAGCAGAAGAAGTTCAAGTTTACTGTAGCATAATAACATACCCTACTATTGCCAAGATGGGACATAGTGACTAAAGATTTAACTGACTCGCGAATACTTGTAAGAGTGTTGTGGGTTATTTGAGAGATGTGGAGGTGGAGTATATCCCTTTTTGTGTTGAGCGATTCGAACGACGAGCTGATCTCCCCCTTGGCTGTCAGGATGGACCAATGAATCCCGAACGGCCCTTTACGTTGGAGGAGGTGTAAGATACGGCAGGCTATTTCTGAAATGTCGATCAAGATAGGTAGTACAGGTGCAGTGTCGTCGTGATCTTGGTGAGATATACGTTTGATGACGTCCAACAGGAGATTTATATTCTTCTTTTCGTTCCGGTATGTTGATGATCCATTTATAAGTTCCGAGTACAGCTTCTGCAAGCAGCGTGCTGAAGAGAATCCATAGGCGACGAGCTGGGATAAACTTGCAACCGCACCGACTACGTCCATATTCAACTGTGATATGAACGGAGATAAGGGAAATTAAAAACGTCTGGACCGGGAGAGATGTCCTTCTTATTGAATCAGTTGCATTGAATTCTCAACCGTCGTTTCATTGTCCCGCATAGATGGGTTCATTCTGCCACGCTATGTTGTGTGGGTGGATAGGTTTCTACTGGTCGGTATCGGTTGAGAATACTGACCGGTCAGTACAAGCACGTCATGTAATCAGTGAGGCTTTTGATGCAACGTTGAAGGGGTAAATTTATCCATGTGACTGACTACAATGTGCAACAAGGCTAAATAATGCCGTGTTTCCTGATCTCCTCCGTGCTTACCTTTTATGTTTGCTCAATGAGTTTATTCTGCTAGCTCTGGAACGTCATACCACTACCTTCAGGCAGGTCGAAAGGCTAACACGCTGCTAACTTTCAGACAGCCGCTGGTGCAATCTAGTGTTATCATTTTGTGCCATACTACCGACAAGCAGCTGATTCATTGGTTAGGGCCCCAACTTTCAGTGATTCCTCACACATCTCGACTACGCTGAACCGTTCACTCTTCACGTTTAATCGCCCCATGCATGCTCGACCGCATCATATATGAGAGCAAAAGCCACATGTTACTTAAACGACAAGGCATATGATGCCTTAGACAGGCTCCTAGAATATATCCATAACACGGCGAGCCCAAGGAGCACAAAACCATTTTTTCTGTGTTCCTCCTAAGAATAGGCACTTGTGTAAGTAAAAGTTGGTAGGGAGGTCCAGAGGAACAGCCATTCCAGCATACACTCGTGCTCTATCATCCTCGAATCATCCACTTCGCAATCCCCTACTGCGGTTCTGGTATTCTTCCAAATTGGCACGCACAAACAACTCAAGACTTTACTACATCTTCCATGGTCCCCAGTTTCAACGCGAAGGACAACCAAGCGGTTGAAAACTCCCATCAGAGAATTGGGACCAACGATTACAATGGTTGGAAAGCAATAGGGAATCAAACCAAAAACTATGTCCAGGAGCATTGGAAGGCTATTACCGCGGCCGTGATAGGCATACCAGCTCTGATGGCTATATTACTCCTTGTCTTGCACAAGGTGGGTATGTTGAATTCAAATACCAGCCCTCAAATAACATCTTTGGTATAACCGCTATTCCTTCCCTTCCACATGCTATAACTAACCGTTTTAACTTAAACAGGGTTACCTTTACCCATCGACTATGGGCACCACTGCTACATTCGATCGCTCTTCAGCTGACTCTTCGGTCGCGAAGACAGAAGTAACAAACGTTGACTCCCTGTCAAATTCTCCTGAAAGAAACACGCTTCTACCTACCACCTTCTCAACCGCACCCTCTCCCAGAGCGTCTGTCCTATTCGCTACCACATCATCTGCTACATCACCTATACAAGCATCAACGACGGCTCGTGCTCAACTATCTCCTGGAGCAACTTGTACCGCAGATGATGAATGTGGATCGAATGTTTGCTACACAGAACCTGGAAGGACAACAACTTGCTGCGGTCCTACTATCTGGGGATGTCCGGGCTATTCATGCGTGGACTACAATGGTTGCTTGAATCCATATACGTGTGCTGGGACGACATGCGCTGGTTGATGTCACTGAAGGTGGTAGAGCTGTTCCAATTCGATCGTATATTATTAAAGCGGCCTTTTCCCATAGACTTGCGGCGGTTGATAGTGATTGAATGATTCTGTAGTTTATATAGCATTAGCCTTCTTGTAACGAAGTTTCTTATACGCCTTAGATATCACTCGTCCCAGGGTATCTTTTACTTACCTAACCATCGACGACCTCATCCCTGAACTTGCACACCTGGATTCGCCCTGGAGACAAACACAGTAACATACATATACACACACCAACATTTTACGCCCCCGCACACTCTCACTCACTTGATGTACCGGATTCAATATCTGCCATCATGATGCCGCAGCGACCTCGATTGAACGAACCACTGAATTACGATACCAAGATCCCACACAAGATCACAAAACCTCTCAACATCGCCGAAAGAAATTTTCAACTCCGCTTCTATATGGAACCTCGCTATGGTATTGGTTGGAAGGACATACGAGCTGGTTTGTGTAATGCTTGAAACCTAATACAGCCTTGTCCAACCAGGGCAAACCCTTCACCGGACCAAAGTTCACCGGTGAGGTTTCCAGTAGTGGTGCAGAATATGCCACGTAAGAACCTCAGCCGGTGAGATATTGCCTTGCTATAAAGTTATCCTAGACTATTAGTAATATAAAAATAATTCGTATCCCAAGCTCACAATAGGCCAGATACCAAGTCAAGGCATCCAGTATTTGTTCCTTATTCTGTGAATACTAGAGCTTATCATAATCATCTGCCACTTCATCATGGCCCACCCTGAGTTGTCCCCTAATCAACCTTCATCAGCATATCTATTTCACAGTGCTTACTAATAAACCCCTGATTAGATAAGCTCCCCTAATTCACCTTCGAATAACCTTGGAAGACAACGAGCGTCCCTGGGTCGACAAGGACCCAAGGATATCCTGCATCCTCTCTTATTTCCCCTACTATTTCCCCTCATAACACTTCACATCCTCTCTCTTTCTGATGCCCCTCCAGTCCAGTATCTACCAACCGGAACGACTTATAGGATGTTCAGAGACGAGGAGACGATCGACGCGGTGTATTCACTTTAGCGTTCGAAGAGAATTCAGATTTACCATACTCGACTCTTGTAGATGAAGTCTTGACAGAGCTGATGTCTTCGAATGCATTGCCGTACACGGTCTCGTCGCACCGGATTGGAAATCCTGCAATAAATCCTGCAATAAAGAATGCAGCCCATTTTTGGTAATTATAACTGTTCAAGTTAGCTTCGAGTAGGCTTGCACTCCTTAGTATATAAAAGAAGTGTTTCATACCCTGCTTCCTGTAGGATTTCTATTCCCATGTGACGAGACGGTGGATGGTGAAGGAGACGTCAGGATGTCGAAAGAAGATGGTGTTTCAACACAAGTTCGCCTAATTTGAGCTTGCCTCCATCGAGCATGTCCTTTCACCCCTCAAACACCCTAAGTCGATGCCCTGGCCCCAGCCACCAATAATAAACCCGGTCCCCAAAATCCCCAGTCTCTTCGGGACGGGCTAGGCCAAAAACACAAGACGCTAATCCCAGGATGCAATTCCCAATAAATACGGACATGCCCAGTCGGCGCTCTCCAGAAACACCATGAGCCATTCCCCCGCCCTCTCATTCGCTCCATGCGGCTCTTCCCGTCGCGCACTTCTCTGCGCGCGCTCTCTATCATCGCCCTCCTGTCGCGAGGGGCCATGGGCGACATAGAATGCCATTTCCCGAACGGCGGGATACCTTCAGATCGATTCCCGTGCGATGCGACGGCGGCGGCGAACGGAGCGGGAAGCGTGTGTTGCGCATCTGGATTCTACTGTTTGAGCAATGGGCTGTGTAAGGACTATCGATATACCGGGGAGGAAACAAGGCTGTTGAGGGGGAGCTGTACGGATGAGACTTGGAATTCAACGGGGTGTTCAAGTGTCTGTTTGAGTGGTGAGTTTTGAGCTTCTTTCGCCGGCTTCGTCTTGGTTGATTTCAGCATCTTCCCGCCGTTTGAAGAAACAATTTCATTCAGTTTGGCTACTTGCGCCTCAACTGACGTATCCGTCGCGAATAGAATACCCGCAAGACGACGAGATAGTTTACTACTGCGGCGATGGCCGGTACTGCTGCAACGACGCTGGTTGCTGCAGCAATCCCTCCGCTACCTTCGTCACCCTTGAAGAACCCACTAGCACTACAGCCACAATCACCGATACCGCACCTCCGGGGGTCCCGTCTACCTACACTCCCTCGGTTTCACGAGCCATTACCTCGAGAATAGTCCGAACCACGGCAACGGCGCCCACTTCCACCGTGACAGCGAAGGGGAGTGGCGGTGGAAACAACAGTGGGGAGATTCTAGGGATTGGGATTGGCGTGGGAGTTGGTGTCGCGGTGTTACTGGCCGCAGTGATCATTGGGGTCATACTATGTTTGAGGAGACGCAAGAAGAGAAATGAGGTGCAGAGATATGAGCTTGGGGGCGAGCCTGCCCATGGCCATGCAGCACCGACTTACATAGAGCTTGCCGGGCCGGGGCTACTGGATGAGAAGAAGAGACCGACGGAGCTGGAAACGCGAAGGAGGCCTGCGGAGATGGCGGGAGTACGGGAGAGGATAGAGTTGGAGTGAGGGTGGTGAATTGACTTTCTAAGACTACATCATAATGAGATGTGCGACTGTAATGATTTCTGGCGATCCCAAGTGTGAGATTGGAGCTGGAGAGTTGTAACGACACCATATTGCCTATCACCATATCGCTCCCGAATGACATAATCGGGATGGGGAATATGGCCCGAGCTTCCAGAAAACTGCCCACTTGTGTGCCCATTACTCGCAGTTCTCCAACATCGACCTCATCTTCTGTAGCGCAACACCTGCATTCATCCTCTTCACATCCTCTTAACATCTGCTTCAACATCCGTTCAACGTCCATCTTCTTGCCACACTCGTTCCACTCTCCAGGCCTTCATCAGAATTGCATGTCGTATGCAGGACCTGGCTCGCCGTTCTGGCCAGCGAGAATGCTCGACGAAGACCACAATCTACAAGCCACTGCATCCACGCACGAAGACTTTCACTTGCCACTGACCTGTTCGTGCCGTCCTCCTGACTGCATCAGCTGTTGAGGCTTTGAATCAACCCTGGATCTATTTCCTGCAGTTCGGTCAAGCCGAGACGCATCCGCAACGGCGCTGTGGTTTGTGTGGGGGTGGAGGGGATGCCTTCTGCTTGCTCGAGGGGCCATCCTTACCGTGGATTCAGGCACGCATCCGTTGGAACCAACAGGCTGGCTTGCAACAAGATTCCCATCTGATATTATTGCCCATATGCAAGCGTCCCGATTATTCTGCAATGCATAAGGATGCCTACAGCCTGGCTTGGATTAGACGAATATCTGTATTCAGTGCAACTTTCCCGACCCGTGATCTCGATGGCGGTAGGGTGCATTCGTCTGCGCTCCAGACCGCCCTGAATTACGCTCTCTCCTTGCCAGCCCCTTCGAGAGCTTATCCTTGGCTCACATGGTGAAGAAGGCATTTGGCGGCCAAAAGCGGCATATTCAATAACGGTGTATACCTACGCAGTTTGCAATTTATCAAGCGTGCGGGCAGCATGAACTACCCACGTCAACGATCCGCAAGGGCATCATCCGAACCATTGAGCATCATGTTGCGCCCATGCAACTCAGATAAAGGCAGGGCTACCGTTCCGGCTCGCGGGGCCGCCAGGCAACCCCATCTGATTGGACGGATGTGTTTTGAATCATGGGTGAGGAGATCTAAAAGCAATGACCTTGGGAACATCCGGAGGCTTGGGCTAAGACGGTAACTACTGAACCCCAAACCTCTGGCTCACATCCACAGGAACCACCTGTCAAAAGAGAGAAAGCTTGTTGGATCTTCATGGAGGCTTTGGTCCCCTCGTCTTCGAGCGAATTATAGCATCCTCCCATGATTCGCACACCCATCCTTGACGGTAAAAACACATGACTATGACGGGCTGGGCGTCACGATCATCATCCGAAGATGCGATACGATAGCACACCGATGTTATGAGATCAGATGTTTCCTCATCTTCGAATGTTTGAAGGTGGCCTTCTAAACATGGCTCTTCATTTTATCACCTTATTGCGACGGATAATCCCACGAAGCTTTCCTTTGGCGAAATGGGCTGGAGGGTTGCTTGTGACCCTTTGCTTCTTAAGTTACTTGGGTGATGATGATTAGGTTACGGTTTATTTTCGTCTGCCCCCAAAACTTTATCTCTCCCTCCTGCACAGATACATCCGGAGAATCGCAAATGCGAAATTATTTACAGCACAAGATAAGACTCAGAACTCAAAGAGAAACTGAATAAGTATATCCAAGAGAAAATGTGTTTACAATTCAACCTTCAAGGCAGGTTCAATGTCCAGGTGGATAGTATCGGAATGCAGCTGAAAATGAGGCGCTAATCATGATGCCTAGCCTGGAGGATTAAGGTTTGGGAGAACGGATGGGCCATTTCGCTATACACCCTCAACGAAATCACTCAGCAGTGCCTCCTCTGTAAACTTGATCAAATGTGGCTTGAGATTGCAGCCTCAAAAGATGAGACAACGGCTAAAATAAGGATTCCAGATATCAGAGAAGACTCTTTCTCCGTCCAACTTAGTTATCGTCTAACTCCCGCCACAGGTCCCTGGGGTTTTCAGCTAATTACCAAAGACTTTGCTTCGTATCTAGGGTCTCACTGCAAGTCGACACAAGGAAACCAACTGGAGCTGTTAGACTAATCGCCATTCGGTTACCCCAGATTCTTCCAAGGAACTGGTCACAAACACAAACACGTCACAGCTTCCACTACAACGGGGAGGGTCGAGAACTTGGTTCACTGTTCCGGCTGACGGGTTGACGGTAGCCTCTAGCTCTCACGCCGGCCTGGTGGAGGAAATCTCTGCCACCGGCCCGGACACTAATGATCCTTTTCTCCACACTCCTGCTTCTTGCATTCCAGTTCCAATATGCACTAGGTCGATCATCTTCTCCTTATACACCAATATATCTTCTCCAAACCCGCCATCGTATCTACCCAACTAACCCAAACACAACCCAACCTTGTTATATATGCATCACATCCTCAACAATTATCATGACTTCTTACTAACAAAGAATCCTCCGCTCTCGGCCAAGAGCACGAATACTAAAAGAAACCCTTTCAGTACTTTCAGCACTTTAACCACCCTCGTATATTACTCCAACCCTATTAACATCAATGTTGAATCCAAGGGTTGCCGCTACCCCTGAACAAGGAATCGCAGTCTCTGCCAACTCTGGTCTCACTGGAGGTAGGATCAATAGCTCGTGTCTATTGAAGCTGTTGGGCTAATCTTTGACCTCTCATGCAGGCTACAATGGAGACGATATTAGCTTCAAGATTATCATGGCCTTTTTCTGTGGATTGGCTATGTACAATTCCATAGAGTTGATGGTCTTGATTTTCATGACTTTCAACAAATACAGGGGACTGTATTTCTGGAGTCTTGTCCTTGCAGGACTCGGTATTCCGCCCTATGCAATCGGTCTCCTCATCAAATTCTTCCACATTGTCAATAATTCCACCAATTACACGTACATTCCCGTAGGCATGCTTGTGACAGGATGGTGGTTTATGATAAACGGTTCGTATCATCGATCCTTGCCATCTTTCCTCTGATATCATGAATGGCTAACATTGTTTTCAGGCCAAAGCATGGTACTCTGGTCTCGCCTGCACCTCGTCGTTCAGAGCCGCCGCGTTCTTCGATGGACATTGTATATGATCATCATAGACGGTATCCTCCTATGTATCCCAACGACCATTCTAGCCTATTTGTCCAACTCGAACAACTTTTCCGCGCCGGTTCTACAAACCATAGCGACTGGATACAATGTCATGGAAAAGATCCAATTGATTGGATTCTTTCTCCAAGAGACCATCATTTCGCTCATATATATCAAGGAATCCATCCACCTTCTCAGGGTCAGCGGCAGCGTCGCACCCGAGGGTTTCCGTTCGAGAAAAATCATGTATCAGCTTCTGGCCATCAATTTGTTTATCATACTTATGGACTGCGCTATCGTCAGCGTCGAACTCGCCAATCGCTACATGATCGAGACAACCCTCAAAGCCAGCATCTACAGCATAAAGCTGAAACTCGAATTTGCCGTCCTTAGCCGCCTTGTTCTGATCGTCAAAGCGCATAGCTCGAACGGTGGGAGTGGTGAGAGTTCTGGTATGGGGACGACGGTTACAAATCTGTCAACACAAAGGACAAATTCAAACAGCTCCAACTCGTCAGGCGTTCCCGAATTCGCGACTCGTCGAGAGAGTTGTTTTGATGCTGAGGCATCAACTTTGACGCCGCCATCGCCTGCTATGGAAATGTTGCATATGACCATTTCTTCACGTCAGAGACGAACAGACAAAGGGTTTCAAGGGTCTTGGATCGATGAGTACGTATTCCTAACACATCTCCCTATACCCCCTTTTCGGTACGGTGGATGTACCTAGCCACTTCGTACGAACGGCTGAAATGGAGGGGGGCAGGATCGTCCATGAACATAAGCTGACGCTACTAAACCAGGGAATTGGCCAAGCACAATATTGAATGAAGCGATCCAGGCGACTTTGTTGATGATCTTATTAAGGGGTAGTTGGTCTAAACTAGTGCGTCCCGGAAGATTTGCGCTTGCACAGACAACGGAGTCGACTCCGATGGATAGGCTGTAGCCTGCCGATATTCTCCCACGCTAGGGTATGCACACTTACATCTCCTTTCCCCGAGCCATCATCCACCTAACGGGTAGTAGACTTGGTCGTTACACCACTTATGAACGCCGGCTCATGAACTGGTTCATCTGTTTCATCTTTCCATGTGGAATAAGTGGCACATGCTTCATGGCACATGGGTACACCCCTTCGGGCTCACCGCTTCACATCAGGGATTCATGCAGAGAAGCAATAGCCTCATTTCTGGAAAGGGGTTAAAGGCTTGCGAATCTGATCGATCGAGCGATACGATTGCGATATATTTTTCATATGTATCCTCGTACAGTAGTAAGAATGTTCCAAACCGGGAAGTTGCTTTTCCTGCATCCGATCTCGCAAGTTTGCATCCCAACCCTTCAGAATCTAGGAGTGCCGCTTTGACCTAGATCGATCTGGTCACCGGGGCTGTGGGTCCCGTGCTGTTCAGCCACCGTACCTGGTGAGCACTTATATATGCAGCTATACCCAGCATCACACTCAACGTCCCAATGCCACGAGGTATCAACAGCATCGACACGTGCCTTAGTCACGGAAAATTTACCTCCCCACTTAAAGCAATCTTCGCGTGGAAGACATGCAGGTTGCAACATCACTCTCTTCGAAGAGAGCGAATGGATAGACCAGATTATTTCTCCGAGGCCACTGATTGGATATTGTACGTGTAGATCACATGTATCATCCGGAGAAACACCTACCTTTTTTGTTACGGTTAGACAAAAAGTTTACATGCATCAAGCTGATAGCAACCAAAAAAGGTTTTATACCACTTGACTCGCTTTCTTTTTCAGCTTGCATCAAAGCGGAGTTTTCCATTGTCGATGGAGTCTTTTCTCTTTTCTGTGGTTTGCTTTACGTATGTGGTGGGATGGGGTGGATGAAGTAGAAGTTAATATTTAATACTTACATTTGTGATTACCTTATCTTACCTTCTCATACCTTCTCAGCATAGAGGAATAATGATTGTGTGAGATAATAATAGGTCTCGGCGAAGGGTTGTGCCGTAGTTTGCCTCTTTCGCTAATAGCATCTGTATGATACCTTATCTCTCAGCTTATCTATGTTCTTAAGGTATGGGATTATTAAGTGTTCCTCAACGAGAAAATAAGTAATGGGATTTCAAAGAAGAGATTTCTAATGAGTGGTGAAAATGGTTCCGAGATACCTTGCGACGTCCCTACCAAGCCATGGCTTTGGGATGTTCACACCCGTGGGATTGGGTGTTCTTGGAAGGGAGAGGTATGCTTATATAATATGAGCAACCTTGGAATGGACCCTGGCACGTGATCATCATCCGAAATGATGGTGTGCGGTATGGGGTGCCTGAGATCTAAGGCGATGAATATCGACTATCCAGCGATTACTCGAGGGATCAAGGGCGCTGATTGGCTGCAGATGGATAGTCGTGGGTGCAGAAGAGTGGTTGACAGGTGAAAGGGCGGCTGACTCAGCGAGTTCTAGGCGTAGACAAGCTTCTGCCCCGCACCAAATTTGCTTGACCACCAGGGATTGGCAGAGCACGCGCCAGGTCGAGGGACGTCATGCCTCTGAATTCCTCTGCGCCTCTTGTCGTCCTTCGCCCAGGTCGCCTCTCTTCGCCTCCTTCGCCTCCTTCACCTCCTCCCCCAGGTGCTGCGTGCTGTCTGCCATCCCAGCTTGCCTCAGCCTGCAGGAACCCCCCTCAGCACCTTAGTAAACTTTGAAATACGCCCCCGTTTTCTCTCCTCCTTCTCCAGCCCAAATAATATTTACAAAATTCCTTTTGCCCCACCTTCCACCAATGGCGTCCGCCGTAGCTACCAACAACCACAACGATGCTGCTGCCGACCTCAACGAGAAGGCAATCATGCTCGACAATGTCATGACTCTCGCCACTCTCTTCAGTTCATGCGTCGAGGGCTTCGGAGTCATTCATCCTGAAAAGGAGAGTGATACTTTACAGAAGATTGCCTTGGCCAGGCTGGGCATCGAGCAAGGAAGGCTGTTGATTTTTGGAGATGTCGTGGGCATATCTTCACCCCCACCAACAATCGCAAAGCACATGATCCCATCGCATCCTGGAGCGACCAATCCAGATCCCACTCTACCAGTGAATTTCGGCATTAGAGACTCCCGGTTGGATGATCCTGCTATCAAGAATAGAGTCGAGATGGCGTTGAATGAGATTGTTGGTAGACCGGCCCATCTTACAAGAGAGGAAATGATGGAGATGTATGGCTTGAAGTCACCCAAGAAGTTTTCGGCCTTCTCCCAACCCGCCCTCGATACGAACCGTCTAGAGGCTTTCCGCGAAAAGTACGGTCTCCTGCAAGACCTGACTCTCCAAAACCATGGACCTAGAAGGGGCCAATCAATGATGATCCAACACTGGGCCATCAAAGACGTAACCCGGTTCGAGAACTTCGTAAAAATGGTTCGCCAGCAAGTCGACAGTCTAATCCAACTCATGGATGTAAAAGAGAAAGTGGATCGAGGCATGAAGACCGACATTAGATCCATGGGCTGGCACCCCGATCTCTCCGGTCTAGCCATTCGACAAGACTGGGAAAAGCTCAAACTCATTCAAGAAGCTAGTCGAGTAGACTATCCCGAATACTTCGCAGCCACCGAAGCAGCCCTCCAATACATCAACCAAGAACTCCGAGAAAACCACCTCACATCCCTCCGACAATCATTCCACCCACCCGTAGTCCCGAAACCGGCTCCGGAGGAAAAGAAAGAAAAGCCAACCACCCCGGGAACCCGTGAAAAGCGTCCCGCATTTCTCTCCAAATTCCGCTTCTCGAGCTGGTCCGCAAAGAAAAAAGACCAAAAGAACAGCCCTTCAAACCCTGCATCACCAAACCCAGACCCCACACGTTCCCTCTCCGCCGACATCCAAAGAACTGATAACGACATGACATCCACTCTCGAACCAGTCCGTTCCAAATCCCTCTCCGACATATCCCGTGACACCGCACCCATGGATCTTGACTCCAAGTTAACGAGAACGGAGACGATTGATTCGGGAGCGACGGCCGATTCGGGGAAAACGGCGGATTTGGAACCGACGGAGAGTAATACACATAATCGACTTTATCATGCGGATACAGCGAATAGTTTGATTGATAGGCATGATATGTTTAGAGGGATGGGGAGGATAGATACGAAGGATATCAGGGCTAGAGCGCATGAGGTTGAGGGGTAAAGGTGTCGTTGTTTTGCATTTGCATGTAAGGTCTTTTCATGGGTGAATGGGAGGGTAGGTAAGTGGATGAATGTATGAGATGGGGTAAGCGGACGAATGAATGAGATGATTGGATATTTCTGCTAGCCAGATGTTTGGAAATTGATGCTGTTAAATGGTAATCAGTGGAGGACATACCCCTTTTCCTTTGGTTTCATCTCTCATCTCTCATATACCATCATTGATCTTTTCGGCTCTTTGCTTTGTTTCCCTTCGCTTTCAAGCATTTCCTTTTTTAGCATACCATGATGAAGAATAACCTAAATATAAATCAATAATCTAAACTTTTTCTTACAAATAATACACACACTAACCTATTTATACTTTTTAACACGAGATGATATTTAATTAAAGTGTAAGAACGCCATAAACAAAAAACCTTATAATATAAAACCCCCCATCCATATCACTACTCTCCCAACGCATCTTCATGCTAGAGGAACTGGAAAATTCGAACCGAAAACGGGTTTATATTTAAGAAAATTAAAAAAGTGTAGGAATAACCAATACTTGAGGGTAAAAGGGGTTATGAATTTGACGACTTAGCTAGCTAGTTACGCTTTTACTGTGGATCTGGGCTTTTGAATGCGCTGTTTAGGTATGGGAATAGGGTGTTATGGGTTATTCGGACTGGTGAGCTGAGCTGTTTGAGCCGGGGAAGTGGGGAGGTTTGTATATACATGTAGAGAGAAGGGTGAGGGGTGAGGGGTGAAAGGTGGTAATAAGGTGATAGAGTGGTGGAGAAATATAAGCGATAGGTTCTTTAGTAGTGGTAGTGTGTGTTAGTGTATAGGGGGAAGCAGGTAAAGGTCTTTTTTCTCTTTTCCTTTCTCCTTTCTTTTGGAAAGCTAGATATATGGTTTAGGGCGGTGAGATTAGAGGTTCAGGGTAATGGTTGTTTTTGAATCTGAAGGTTCTGGTAGATGTCTGAGTTGAAAAAAAAAATTAAGAGAGAATTTGAAGGATCCGCGTATTGGTGGTATATGAGGCCTGTGAACTGATTTATATATATATAACGGATTGTGTAGGTCTTTTTTAGGACACTTCGCGAATGAATTTGATTGGTGATGAGGGTAAGGATGTCTCAAGTTGGAATATTAAGGTAATCTCATTTAGATAGCGATATTGTGATATCATATTTGGAGATAAGAAATTGATTGGATAAATGGCTATGAAGTGGGTATATCTTGAAGAAGTTCTTTCCAAAAGTTGAAATTCAAATGTGATGAAAAGAAGTCCCGTCCTGAACTGCATGTAAAGAATTGTCCTCCTGAATTTCGGCGTCCGAGGGGAATAGCTCGATATCCATTTTGCCTCGAAGTTCGGGTTGATGCGCATTCAATTCGATGATGCTATCCTAGTTGAACTCGGTGGCGAGCTTTGAGGCGTTTGGAGAGGACGTTGGCGAGCCCGTTTTGTTTTCGAGATTGAACGTTTTGTTGAAGATTATATTAGATCGTCGAAATCTCCGTTGTACAGTTCAGGTTGCGAGCGAAAAGAAATTGGGTAATGCTGAATGGGTTGCTGATATTGAGGATCGGTCCGATTGGTTGATTCTAATGAGCGCGAACCGTTTGATCATCGCGAGATGAAGCATGTTGATCCTGGCGAGGTGGGACCGTCGGCCTAGGAAGGTATGGAATCGCTTGTGTACGGCGAGGTGAATATTGTTGTTGTTGGTAAGACATGACTGGTCGCTCTTGAGGAGCTGGGACTGCATCTGATAAATGGATTAGTAAGGGATCAGATAAGGAAAGTCGGATGATTGTTTCACGTACCGATGTAGTGTCTGAGGAACTTCATTTTTGTGTAGTAACTAGAAAGGATAGATTGGTTTGAAGGATTCGAAAATTTATTTTGCGTGAGAGGTTTGAGGAATATAAGTGTGAGGATTGAAGTAGTGGGTTCGCTTGTTGGTTGGGTATTGTTGATTCAAAAACAGGATATGAGAAGTCAGGAAAGGACCGATTTCTATGACTGTAATATAGGTGAAGAGATGGGACACGTGAATAGAAAAAACCAATACCTTGCTTGTGATGTATACGTTGCCTTGTCTAACGTCACCTAAGCTGATAATTAGTTGAGGATTAGTGTGACCGCCAGATGTTCAGGTATTGCAACTTTCGGACACCGATGCCTAAACTCGAGATTGTAGTGTTGTGTGAGTAGCTGGTCTTGAAATTGCTTCTCTGTGCTGCCTATAATGATAGCGGTGAGTAAGGCTGATATTCTGCAGCTGGTATTACTTTCGGACCTAGGAGTAAGGTTGTTGATAAGAGATCCGCGTTGTCGGGTTCCCCCTTGTGTTCAGGTACATGGCCACGTTGCGGAATTGGGTGTTCTAGAAGGTAGAAGTCATCATGGATGTCCCGTTTCATCAATCGATGAATTAAAAATAGAATGCAAACATCAGCCTTGTTCTGCAGGTGAGGATGAGGAGCCCAGTGGGAGGGGTGTTGAGAGATGAATAATGCTGAGTGATGGAGAGAGCGTCGGTGTGTGGGAGCACAAAGGAAGAGGTCCGAGCGTCGCAGCTTAGTCATATCCTACGCCAAGCATTTATCGTTCATTCTCGTCCCCCATGCACTCAGCTATCCAAACGTCACTGAACAGGGCCTCATGTTGCGATCTCGTAACGAATCACGAGAGTCAGGGCGGAATCGCATAGATTGCTTCGACCCTGCGTCTGCAGGATTTGCTCCGAGTACATGGCATCGGATTCAGAACCGGACTGATGGAGGGAGCATACGTTCTCCCCTACTAACCTATTTGTGCATACTCATTCACTCTTTTTCATTGATGATAATGATATACTCCTAACCTATTTCATTGCAACGTACTTCAACCTCCGAGCGATGCGTCATTAGCTCTTCGGACATCGCGGATGGGACGCGTACCACCTTGTTGTAGCGATGCTGTTACACTGTATCTCCTACCCCCCACAAACACTATCATAACTCGATGGAAGACTAAAGGAATTACAGAAAGTGGGTGGTTCCAAAGTACGAAGCCTTCACCGTTTTACAAGCATCCCCTTGGCAATGAATCATATCCAGGCTTGCGATGATTCATTAGGCTGTTCAAACGCAGCAAAGATCGCTTCGAGTCACGACAAGCCCATGAATCTCCTTGCATTTGCTTTTCCGTCCTACTAAGCTCCCCAGGCCATGTCGGTGAACCTTTACCGCAACTTTTGATTCACGCATCAATACAATCAAGCATCGGCTATTCTAAATCAAGGCCATCTAACGACTCAAGGGCTTGCATTCTATCCTATGACGACGACGCTTTTCAACCCTTCAATGCATTCTCTTACCCCATCCGTGCGGAAAACAAACTCTAACCCAGACCCACCGCGGGGTTCGTAAAACATGGGGAAGTGTTTAGTCTGGATTCCCCGGATTTCATTTTGAGCCAGCCCATCATCTACCCTATCTCGCTTCCAACCCCTTACCCTTGTTTATCCCCAATCCTTCATTATCGTGTGGCAATGCTTACCTTTAAAGTGTCGATCATCCCTCGCAGGTTTCGTGGTTTTTGAATCTCTCTTCTCTAGAGTATTCCTCTCCTCCTCCCAACTTTTCATTGTTTGTCCACCACCGTGCTTGATTCAACTCTCACAACATGGCTGTGGACGAAAAGGACGTCCATGCTTCTCAAAGCGACCTCCATATCGAGGATATCTCCAATTACCAACCTCAAGATGAGGTCGCCGAGGAAGCAAAGGGAGGAGATGTCAGTGATATGCCACCGGGTTACTACCGGAATTGGCGTTTCATTGGATCGGTTCTGGCTGTTGCTTTCATGGCGCAGGGTCTGTATCTTGGTATGTTTATGTATCCCTTCTAGTTCGTTGATTTTGTCGCTAATAGTCATCTCAAAAGGTTATGTCCTCCCTGCCAATACCATTACCTTGATAAATGCAGACCTCGGGCCGGATCCGAATTATGCTCTCATTCCTATCGTTAAAACATTATGTGGTGGAGTTGGTTTGACCTTGGTCGGTCGATTATCCGATATGTACGAATCCCATCTCATTCTATCACGAAACAACCAACTAATTCGTCATTAGATTTGGTCGCCGATGGTTCATGATCGGAGGCGCGATTCTCGGAATCATCGGATCCATCATCTCAGCCACTGCAAAGGACATCGATACCATCCTAGGCGGTACAGTCTTCATCGGTCTTGCAGGAGCCGTACAAACATCCTTCAGTTTCGTCTTGATGGAGCTCGTCCCGAACAAACATCGTGGTATCATGACCGGCGCCCTCTTCCTCGCAACATGTCCCATCTCCGCGTTTGGTCCAGTCATCGCTCGATCCCTCGCAACCTACACAGCTCTGAAGTGGAGATGGAATTACCACCTTAATTTAATCACCAATACCATCTCTGGAACTCTATTCTACTTCTGTTATCACCCACCCACCCATGCTCAACTACACGAGGGTAGAAGCATACGACAAGAATTACGAGAACTGGACTGGGGTGGTATCTTGCTATTCACTGGTGGATTAACTGCCTTCGTTCTTGGTCTATCTTGGGGTGGTGGATTATACCCATGGACATCATACCACGTTTTGGTCCCTCTGATCCTAGGCTTCGTCGTCCTCGTTGCATTTGCATTCTACGGTAGGTCCCGTTCCCAATTATCCATCGTCATCAAAACTAACCCATCTCATAGAAATCTACGTACCTCTCAAATACCCCCTCGTCCCAATGAACCTGTTCGTAAACGGTCGTTTCATGGCCCTCGTGGGCGTCGCTTCAGTCGCCAGCGTAAGTCCCCCTTCCAAACCCCTCCACCAATAACCAACCTAACAACTTCCACCCAGATGTTCTACTACTCCCTCACAGTGATCTGGCCACAAATGATAACCTCCCTCTACGAAACCGACCAAATAATGATCGGCCTCATGTCCGGCACCCTAGGAGGCTCCATCGCCTTCGGCCAAGTCGTCGGCGGCGCAACCGTCCGTCTAGGTTTCGGACACCGCCAGCTCCAATTCTCCGCCATCGCAATGTGCGGTTTCATAGGCGCAATGGCCGCAACAACCTCCTCAACCCGCACCCTCGCAATCTGCATGTGCGCTCTCGGCGCCCTAGCCGTAGGCATCGTCGAAGTCGTCGGCATCGTCGCCGTACCTTTTACCGTCCCCCCTTCAGACCTAGGTCTCGCTTCCGGACTTCTGGGATCTTGCCGCTCGACCCTAGGATCCGTAGCTACAGCTATATTCTCCTCCATCCTAACAACGCGAAAAGCAGCCGAAATCCCACCCCGTCTAACCACCCTCGGAACCACCGATTCCCTTTCCCCAACCTCCCTCACCTCCCTGATCAAAGCGGGAATAGCAGGTACAACGGCCTCATTTGCCAAGATCCCGGGGATACCGAAGGAGAGATTACCGCTCTATGTTCAGGCGGTTAAGGATGGGAATGTGCAGGCTTATCATATGGTTTTCTTTGCTAGTTTAGCGTTCGGGGGGATTGCGGTCATCTGTGCGTTTTGTACGAGGGAGTTTAATTCGCATTTTACGGGGAGGGTGGATAGACGGTTGCAGGGGGTTGAGGGGAAGAAGGAGGCGGAGGTGGTACCGAAGGAGAAGGTTTGAGTGGGGTTTGTGGGATTGGATAGATGGATATATGTGGTTTTTGTGACTTCTTCTTATGTGGTTCCTTTTGTATTAGCAACTTACATCGTCCGGATATCTATATAGATCACCATTGACGAGAGAGTCAATCCTGCTCATCTCTGGCATATCCACTATAAGCATGCATGACACGATATAAACGCATTCTATCACCACAACCATCCCTGACACACTACATCAAAATAAGCTTTCTTCAGGGTCTTCTCACTACCTAGCCATCTCCTGCATAAGAGTAGTACATATGTACGTACCGCCAAGATCTCCCAACCGGAAACCTTAACCGAACCAAGATACCACTTTGATACTTCTTCACTCATAGGCAGGAGCTCCCACAAGTCCAACCATATCTACACCCCC
>AJFL01000031.1:0-17831 GCA_000467735.1 Rhytidhysteron rufulum CBS 306.38
GTTCATTGAGCGTCTTATTGTCTCCTACTGTAGGCCTACTCAAAGTACTGGCGATGATAAAGCATGGCAGTATTCCGCCTCAGGCCAACTACGCCCAGCTAAACCCGAAGATTCCAGCCCTCATGCCCGACCGTCTTGATATATCTCCGTCGCTGAGACCATGGAATCCACCACTACGAGCCGCCTTGGTTAATAGCTATGGCGCTGCTGGTTCGAACTGTGCCATGTTGTGTTGCGAGTTCCCACGCCCAGAGGTTGAGAGAAGGACTCGTCACTCTTCCGTTATTCAGGACAAGAAGGCATTCCCCATCATAATTTCCGCGAAAACACGCAAGAGCCTCATCGAATCTGCACGATCCATTGGAACGTATTTATAGAAGCATGCTCATAGACTGCATATGAAAGATGTCGCATTCACGCTGAACCAATATCGAAAACGCCGGACGCATTACATCCTAGAGACATTTACGGACATTGAAGGATTCGCAAAGTCCTTAGAGTCCCAGAATCTTCCAGTCTATGAATATACCCCAAATTCAAAACCCATAGTTATGCTCTTTGGTGGCCAAAATGATAACAAAATTGGGCTAGATCGTTATCTCTACGAGTCGTCTCCCATGTTTCGCTCGTAAATGGACCTTTGTGATCAGATCATACAAAACCTTGGTTTTAATTCGATTATCCCAGATGCCTTTCACACCAAGCCAATATCTGACGTTGTCATTCTTCAAACCGGAATCTTTGCAGCGCAGTACGCCTTTGCTCGTTGCTGGATAGACGCTGGGCTTAGGATTTCAGCAATTGTAGGGCACAGTTTAGGGGAGCTCGTAGCGTTGGCCGTGAGTGAAACCCTGTCGTTGGAGGATGCTATTAAGCTCGTGGCCATTCGCGCCGACTTAATACGCGACAAATGGGGACCTGAAATCGGATCAATACTAGCAGTTCAGGCCTTTCCGGAAGACATTACCATTCTACAGTCTCAGCTCCACAAAACCTCACCCAGAGCAACACTCGAGATTGCATGCTACAACGGTCCTTCTTCATTGGTCCTCGTTGGTACTGAAGCGACAATTGATACAACACAACATCTACTCCAAAGCGATGATCGTTTAAGACACATTAAATCGCATCCATTAAACACCAGTCATGGCTTTCATTCAGTGCTAACTCAACCTATTCTGGATGAACTTGCCACGCTATCAAGCAGACTAGACTGGAAGGAACCGGCGGTACCACTGTAATTCTGAAGAATAAATCAACCCAAATCCATACACAACTATTGTGGATCAGAACACGCACGAGATCCCGTGTATTTCGAAAGTGCTATCCATAGGGTGGAAGAGCGCTTGAAAGCATGCATTTGGATTGAGACAACTATCGACACACCAATACTTTCAATGGCTAAAAGAGCCTCCAGAAATTCACGAGACCACATATACCTTCCTGGAGACTTGACTAAAGATGCTGTAGAGAATACAAGTTGGACAACGACTGCATTGTGGGACTGTGGTATCTCTGTATCCCATTGGGATCATATCAGGTCAGATTTGAATACTGCCAAGCCTGTTTGGCTGCCCCCTATCAATTCGAAAAAACCTCTCACTGAATTTCCAATGTCGATCGTGTTACAGAAGCACGTAAAGCATCTTTACAATACCAACCCCCTGAACTGTCACAAATACAAACCGCCCATCAGAAGTTAGTGAGTCGACAAGACCCCACCAATTCAACTTCGTTGGTCTTCAACATCGATACGAGCTGCGAGAGATTCGTAAAGATTGTCGGAGGGCATGAAGTCCGGGGCCGGCCTTTATGCCCGGCATCCATGTGTATGGAATGCGTGATAATGGCCCTCCAGATGGTAATAAAAGGTACTGATGGTGATGACAGTTTCACGTTTAAAAGTTTAGAGTTCCAGTCTCCTCTTTCCTTGAATCCCCTTCCGGTGGCCATTATAATGCTTGAAGAGCAGAACCAGAAGCAGCGTTGGAAGTTCTCGATTTAAAGCACGGCCAATGCTACACGACCTTCTCGACCAGTAAACCACTGCACGGGGACCGTTAGCATGCTCTCCACTGCACCGCTTGAGTCGTTTCAGGGCCTTGTTGCCGACCGGCTTACTGTTTTGAACATAGACCCAGAGGCCCAAAAGCTCATGTCAAAGTGAGCTTACCAATTATTTGATTCTATTGTCCATTACGATGATTTTTTCTAGGGCATCACAACTTTGACCATGGCACATAGGGAAGCGTCAGCGACGGTTCAACTACCCAAGGAACTATCGGATCGTGGCGCAAGTACCGCTTGTGATTCTTGCGATACTGTTCTCATTGATGCATTCATCCAAGTCGTCGGGTTACTTATCAATAGTTACGATATTCGTGCGAGAGATGAGGTCCTAGTGGCTGCCGGGATTGAACGCGCCATCATCAGTTCAAGTTGTAAATACGAGGCGTCTATTTCATGGAAAGTCTATGCTACCTTTGGCGATGTAGAAGGTTCTCAGTCAGTTGGACAGCCTGGCAACGAAGAGGTGCTCGCAACTGCCTGCTCACCCAAAAAAGACATTGCCAAGATGCTCCCAAGATAACAACCTGGAAACTTGGAAGTTAACCTCGTATTGGTGAATGAGGCTAAGGCTACAGGAAAAATAGAAACATTATGTGGCTCATTAATTTCAGTAAACAAGCAAATATGCCAGTAAATATTCTACTCTCCCAGGCTGGTGAGTGATACCCTGATTCCAGATCAGTTTTGACTTAGAACCGCTAACTTGAATCACTCAACTCCCGCAAATCATAGTTATCTAGCGCAGAGATGGCTGAACTTATTTCAAAGTTCCCCGTTGTCGATACCACCTCATAGGCATGACATTGATGAATATGCGATTGTCGCACGAAGGTGTGTTTGTAAACGTCGATTCAAAGACCTTTCAGCAGTGCATTAATATATTCAGATATAGGGACGACTATAAGATTTAAAAGGTATATTCAAATACATCAATCCCATGACCGGTCCATGAATACAAACAGACTACCGGAGTATAGTATGCGCCAAGTAATTCACCACCTACCAAGGACCGAAGTTGTCCTTACTTATGGGGATCTGTTATCAATATTCTCGGAGCGGTAATTGAGCAGCGTTACACGGTGGTGTCAAGTGATCAGCCTTTGTTCAACCACACCTGACGATATTAGGTTAGGTGAAATGTTTATCGGGAATTGCATGATCTCCGGACCGGAGGATCTTCTAGAACCACTTCGGGCTATTTCATCATCGTTCGGAGCGGTGTTCTCTAGATCCAAGACAATGCCCCCCCTCTCAGCTCTCCTATCAACTATCTCTCACCATGAAACCTTTTTCCTTTTGGAAGTCTTAAAGCCAACTTAGTTCTTACCTCAAATCTTAGCTTTCTGAAGTCTGAGCCTCATTTCTCCCTAACGAAGGATCTGGCCTTATCGCATTTAACATTGTGTGCTTTGCACTTTCGAGCTTCTTTGTCTTCCTTCGCCTTTGGTCTACTTTTTTAACCTTGGTGTGCATTATGTCGTATGATTATGTTTGTTTTGACATGGCCAGGTTCTAATGTTTCCTAGCGAGTATTTCTTGATGGACAATTGTCGGCCTTAGAAATATGAATTGAGGTTGTGTCTTTCTTGGGAGAGTAACGTAATAATAGTCGCTCCCGATTAATTATACCACATTGACACCAACTCTTCCTAACACCATTCATTATTCACCACTTTTATCTCGATAATACCATTATGCGTTGGGGAGGTTAGAAATTCACATCCATACATGAATTATCTATCATAATTTGGATTTTAAAATCACAACCAGAAAAATCATTCCTAACCACCTTCATATCCTTCTTCCCCGCGACACTTTACACTCTCTCCCTTCCGTTCCCTCAATAACCACTCTAACCACTTTTCCTCTTCTCCCCCTTAGGTACTCTAAAAACCCAATACAAACCCACGGCCGCACACGCATTGAAAATCACATAAGCCCACAAAATTCCCAAATCCCTCCATCGGTTCCCAAAGCTCGTATTGATACCCTCCAAAAACTGGTCCGTGGAATCCAATCTACAATAATGACACATACCATCAATATCTCCACCATTCTTCAAGTATCCACCAGCAGCGGAAATGTACGGTGACATGTACTCCTTGCAGGTCATGTTGACAGGGGCGGAGAAGGTCTGGAATTCGGAGGATGTACAGAAGGCGGGTGCTTGGCCTAGGGTTGAGGACATGAGGGCTGAGACCAGATATGTGAATGGATTCACACGATACATGAAGATCCAGAATCCGGGCAGTGCTTTCGGGCCGGCGAGGATACCACAGAAGGCGTAGAGCATGATGCCCAAAAGGGTGGCGAATGCGGACGCGATTTGTTCGGAGGAGATACCGGCGATGAGGAGATGCGATAGTGTGGAGGCGAAGAGGAAGGTGGTGAGGACGATGAGAAGCGTTAACAGTCCTCTCACATGCTCCGTACCCGTGGCGTCGGCATTGCGGAAGAAGCCAACGGGGTAGTACCAAGTCAAGAAACATAGGATGGCCATGAACTTTTCACGTCAAATTAGCTTCGTATTCATTTATTGGGTATGGTTGGGATGAAGGGTGGGGTGGGTATTGGTAGTTTACTTACAGCATTCCATACCGCTTCAATAGCAATACTACATAGCACGAAGGTCTGCCATGAATACGTCTTGCTCTGCCTCTCCCGGCTCTCATACATTGTTCGCTGAACAACAAAGTTCGGAATAATTTGATACAGGAGTTGCAGAATTACGAAGAGGAAGACGAATACCCCGAACATTTGGTTTTGAAGTCCTTGAATACTATTCTCTGCCTTAAAGAAGCTAAAACCGAGGAAGAGAGATGATCCGACGCAGAGGAGTGCCTTCGAATAGATGTAGGAGGGTGTTCGCCAGTACTGCTGTAGGATTCGTTTTCCGACAACACGGAGTTGGGTGGTGAATGGTGCGGCGAATTCGGTATAATTGGATGCATCATCATCTGCAACGGTGGATGATTGATTCGTGAGTCCCCGTAGTCGAGCGAGTTCATTCTGGACGGAAGCGTATTCCTCGCTTTGGCGCCAAACCGTGGGCCAGTCGATTTCAGTATGTGCGCCCGGTGCAGCACCAATAACCTCAAGCATATGTTCAGCGGGGTTTGCGTCAGCTGGACACTCTGGACCTCCATTCTTCTTGAAATAACTCATCAACGTTTGGGAATCCTTCCCGATCTCCCCAAAGTAGACCGTTTTGCCTCCCTTGGCGAGAAGCAAGAGGCGATCGAATCGTTGGAATAACATAGCGGAAGGTTGATGAATAGTGCAGAGAATGGCTTGTCCGGATTGGGTGAGTTTGGTCATGAGGTCGCAGATGGACCAGGAGGTTTGGCTGTCGAGTCCCGAGGTAGGTTCGTCGAGGAAGAGGAGGAGTTTTGG
This sequence comes from Rhytidhysteron rufulum CBS 306.38, assembly GCA_000467735.1. Taxonomy (NCBI): domain Eukaryota; kingdom Fungi; phylum Ascomycota; class Dothideomycetes; order Hysteriales; family Hysteriaceae; genus Rhytidhysteron; species Rhytidhysteron rufulum. The sequence goes on from AJFL01000031.1 coordinate 5,464, forward strand.
GCGGGCGGCTAGTTCGACTCCGATAGTGAGGCCTGGAAGGGGTAAGCCATTAGATTTGGTATCTTTTTATCTTTTCATTTGGGCCGACTTACGTTTCCGTTGCTCGACATTCAAACCCTCCCCTGGAACACCAACAACGGCATCCGCGTACTCTTCCATACCCAATAATCCGATAACCTGATCGACGTACGCGAGCTTTTCTGCATGAGTGTATTCCGGTGGTTGTCTAAGCAGTGCACTGAACTCCAAGGCTTCCCGAACGGTGGAGGTATGGAGGTGAAGATCCTCTACACGTAGTTAAGTGGGTTAGTTTAGGGTGGGGTTTGGAGTAAAGGTGGCAACATACGCTGCTGAACGTAACCTGTTTTCCTTTGGAAAGAATCATCTCTTTGCCTCCCGTCGACAAGCATATCCCCTGTGATAACTCCCATGGTAGTTCGATCGGCAAGAACATCCAGAAGCGTGGTTTTGCCTGCACCAGAGACACCCTAACACCCAACATTGATTAGCAAAACGACCGGGCACGAAGTGGAAAGATAACAGGAGGAATAACGAACCATAAGCGCAGTCAAAGTTCCAGGTTTAATCCATCCATCGACATGGTCCAATATCCTCCTCGTTTCCCCTTTAATCTTGACATCATAGCAAACGTTCTCCCAATGGAAAATCGAAGTTTGTTGTTCCACCGTGAATCCCGCACCCTCACCAGCACCCTCAAACCCCTCCGTTGGAACGACATGATCGCGTCCATTTTCTTCGTCAATATGTTGTCGTTTCAATTGAGACTTTTGCATCTTTCCCCGTCGGAAAACCAACACTTCACCTTTCGATCGCGCGGAAGCCACAATCTCAGACATGACCAGATGCGCAAGGAACAAAAAGATCGTAAACGCAACGATAATCCCAAAATTCCTCCAGCGATGTCCGTTCTCGTATCGAAACGCAGTTCGTACAAAGGTCGTGCCATCCACAAAATCAAGTCCCGAGACGGCGCCTTGGGTGGCGCAGGCCCGTTGATCAGGGGCGACGTTATCGTAGCCCGGACCTGAAGGGATGAATTGAGCACATGGGTAGTCGCGACCGTGGAATTCGTTGACCATGATGCTTTCGAAGCCGTAGGCGATGGGGTTGAGGTAGCGGATCCAGGAGGCCCAGCTGCGCATGTATTGGATGGGGAGAGCGAAGCCGGTGTAGAGGACTAAGGCTAGGAGGATGATAGCTGTAAAATTAAAGAGGTTAACATGCTGCCAAAAGATGGTTATCTTGTCCCGGAGTGCCGACGAGGTAGTCAAGGGGTAAAGGAGAAGGGAAAGAGGGGGGCTTACACGATGGAGCGAGAGCTTGCGATATGGTTTTCGTAATAGACGCGAAGAATCGGAAAAACATGCTCATAGATAATGTCATGAAGAATGAGATGAGCATGAAGAAGAAGAATGGACCAGCTTCTCGTCGGAGGTTAGACATGAAATACAGCGTCAAGTTCACGAGAAGCGAGTTTGTGATTTTGTAGGGTAGGTCAACTATCATCGATGCGAGGGCTTCTGCGCTGGGGTGGTAGAGAGCGTAGCGGGCATGCTGTTGTATATCAATACTACTGACGTCGGTGGATGAGGGATCTTGCAGGATATGGTACCTTTTCAATGATTTGCCGTTTCTCGTATAAAGCCATGATTTCCATCATAGAGCCGAACCCGTTGAGTATGATGATCATGAAGAGGATTGCTCCGCGACGGAAAAAAGATGATGTATCCATGGGGAGATTGTAGAAAATGCTAGCTATGATCAAGGCCTCGAAGAAGTTGACCGTTAGCATTGTAAGTGTGACTCTGGATGTATGAATTAGTGATCCATCTTCCCCTCTCCTTTTAGCCAAACTTACGAAGGGTCTTGCTTCAACTTCTGCCATTCCCTCCACATACAAAGCTTGATCTGCCCCCAGTAGGAAAGGGTGTAAGGCGATCCCTCCCGCTGATTCTTACTCTTCTCCATCCGTCTCGAAAGCGCGAATTCCTTTTGGTCGGGCCCTTCAAGTGGGTGCAAGGTATCGTACTCATCAACCTGTCTAATTAGATCCCGTCGCTCGGGACTCTCTTTCCAGCATTTTGCAAAGTCATCTGGGGTACGTGGTGCAGTGTTCTCGAATCCGGATCTCACGATACGTTCACTGGGAGATGTCATCGAAGTGAGGAAATCGGGGGTTGTTTGCGATTCTGGACATTCGAAGCCGAGACGCTCGAAATAGGATCGCGCTTCATTGGCTTTGCCGAAGAAGATTTGACGGCCTTCGTAGAGGACGGCGACCTTGTCGAAGAGCTGGATCATATATAAATTAGCGCAAGTTACCAGAGATGGACATCGAATTCACTCACATCGTAGGCAGCTTGGGGAGCTTGGTAGATGGCGACGCAGGTCGATGACCCAAAAACATCGCTTTGAGTGCGCAGGGTCTTGCAAAATTCCACCGCGTTCGCCGAATCAAGACCTCGTGTGCTATTATCCCAACATTGGAGTGGTGCGTAGCTGAGGGCAACCTCGGCAATGGTAACTCGTTTCCTTTCACCACCCGAGACTCCTCTCACGAAGTCGTTTCCGACACGAGTGTTGATGGTATGGCTGATTCCGAATAGCGCCATGACGACGTCTCGCAGATGCAGCGCGTACTCCTCTCGACTCACCCCACCGGGTATGTGACGTGGGGTTCGGGCAAGGGCGGTGAAGTAGAGGGTATCGCCTACAGTCAATTGGGGAAGATGCGCATCGACTTCGGCGGTGTAGACTGCTTCTCCACGAAAGGATGTCTTCATTTTCTCGGGTGTGATGCCTCGGTAGTTGAGGTAGGAGTCGGGACTAACGTTGAAGCCATGTGTTTCGCCCGCAATGGTCTTGAGGAGGGTAGAACATCCGGAGCTATTCATTACTCATTAGATACCTCATTGTCAAATGGAAAAGAAAAAGAAAAGAAAGATCTTACCCAGGCGGACCAAGTACGCAAAGCATCTCCCCAGGAAGCACCATCCCATCCAACTCCCTCAGAATCTCAATCCTCTCTGCGCCTCTCCCAAAAAGCGCTGGTAGCTTCAAAACTGCATTGCCCACACTCGTCTGAAAATCCGTCGGCGATCCATTACCCCACACATTCAAACCCTTGAATGCGATACCCGTTGTCCTCGCAGCCTGATGATCAGAATTATATCGCACATTGTAGAAGGAGCGAGCCCATTGGCGAGCAGAGAAATGGGAGCTCTTTGGATCGAGACGACTGCCCCCGGGAGCTGTGAAGGGGGATTGGTGGTGGTCGTGTTCGGATTGGGTGGTGAATCGGCGGGCGAGGTTTAGGATGGTTTGGTCTTCGGGTTGGTGGCCCTCTTTGTCGGAAGTAGAGAGGGTTGAGGTGGAATCCGTGGGCTGCTTCTCGGTGGGAGAGTCGGTGGTGGTCATTGTGAAGGTGGTGAGAAGGTCGGGGTTATGAAGAAGATGATTGGCTGGAACGCCTATTAGAGAAGCGATCGCGGATATAATGTGCGATCAGGTGTGAAGAATGGAAATATTAGATGAATGCCGTCCGCAATTAATTGAAACCTGCACTGCACCACCCAAGCATGCCTTCATTCGAGGAAACGAGTAGCAGCCTTATAGGTAGAAGCAAGAGAAGAGGTCCAAGTCAAGTCTGGCCGCGACGGTGCCGACAAATGGCACGGCGCGAATGACAAAGCCGTGCCAAGGGAGACAGATTGCATGCCATCTTTCACCACTTCGTCTGGGCAATTCTTAACGTGAATGACGCGTCAGGTTCGTTGCTAGAAAACCTCCCTACCAAGCTGGCTCTTGCCCATTTTCTTCGCGTTCCACGGCCTCCGCCAACCTGCTCGCCTCGCATCCCGCGGGACGCGTGGGGCCCGAGAACACCGAGGACACCGCGGATCCCTCTGAATCGTGAACCCTTTTCATTGTGATATTGGGTCGGCATTCTGTCTTCTTATTCATTTCCTTGAGGCTCCGTAAGCCATTTTCATGTCATGCAGCTCCTTCACCAATAGAGGTCGGGATAAGGTTTTAGTTAGTCAATTCGATCGCGCTATTCTCCTTGCGATGAGCCGTATCACCAATTATTCAAGCTCAAGTGTGTGCTTGAAACATTTACTAATCGTGAAACACAGTCATCGCACTCCTGAACGTCACGGGCGTACGCAATGACTGACTCCTTGGACCAACCTCGATCAGAATAGGAAGGAGAAAAGATATTATAATTCTTGTAAGCTTTCAACCTGGAGTGCGTTGTCCGTTCCAAATGAAAGGAAAGAGAGAAGGAAGAAAACAAAGCGGCCATCATGAAGAACTAAAACTATACTATCCCGAACATGTCCTTTGGATCCAAATCCCCGTTTATCCAATCTTTGACTAATTCTCGGCAAGCCATGTGCCCGTTTTTCTCAGCGAGCGTCATCGCACGTTGGCACTGCTCCAGATCCGGTGTGAGCAATAATCTGATGAGATACATAAGCATATCAAGACGGCCATGTTCCGCAGCCCCTTCAATAGGCCATCTCCCATTAAATCTTGATGGCGGCGCATTTACATCAGCTCCATGGTTGAGGAGCTCGGCTGCGATGTTGCAATTCCCGCTGATTGCAGCGAACTGAAGGGCAGTCCCACCACCGTTTATTGCTGCTGAGGCGTTGACGTTCGCACTGTTATCGAGCAGGAATTTGACGATTTCAAAAGAGCCCAGCTCCGCGGCCTTTTGCAGTGGGGTTCTTTGCAATCCCATAGATGCCTCTGTGTTGATTTCGGCTCCGTAGTCAATCAACAAGTTGACCAATCTAACATCCATTGTGTCAATTGCCGCGAGCAGAGCAGTGTCAGGACAGGTGAGAGGATATTGCGAGATGGGGCATGACGGATTGCATCCCTCGTCTAGGAAGCGCCTTACTATAGCCATGTCTGCTCCCGGTTGATTATGCTTTCTTATTGTGGCACCCAGTGGGGAAATCATCATATTTGGTCGATTAAAAGGCACAGGGACGGGTTTATCGCACCAATCACGAAAGCTGACTACGGTCGACGAAAGGAAAATGTCCAGGGCTTCGGATATAGTAACGCCAGCTTCAATGATCTTATCCAAAGTCTCCGTCATAAGGTTTGTCATGAGAGCTCACATTGATTCCGGCACACGCTCTAAGAGGATACGTAGAGTATTTGGGTTTGCTGTGGCAGCTGCAGCTAGCATATCTGACTTATATCGATCTGCGCCTAGCTCCATAAGGCTAAAAATTCCCGAAATGTCGCCTTTTTTGATCGGAACCTGGAGACATTCATTGAGAATCCAATTAGGTACTAGATTAAGCCCTAGAAGAAACTTTAGAAGTTCTTGATTGCCGATTTCCAATGCCTCTAATATTGCGTCAGCCTCATGAATTGTTTGATTCGGAAATGCATCGTGGAGGTCTGAAATAATGCCCCAGTCGTTGCTTGAACTGACCTACCTAACTGCCTCATCAAGAATGTGGCTGAGTCGATCCATATTAAATTGTGTGTAGAATTGGATATTGCTGTTGCATGCTTGAAGAATTGCACGTACTATGGGGGCATTTCGTCGTAACATGGCTTGAAACAGCGGATCTTTTGGCCTTAAACCATAGATAGGCTCAGTGGTAGGAAGAATAACCGCAGCACCCGCCTCGAGAAGTAAAAGCGAAATGTCGTCGTTGTATTCCTGGATCGAACGCAATAACGCATAGGCCATGTCCTTGGGTTCTGATGATGATGGTCTGTGGTCTAGCAGCTTCCGCACGTATACCGAATTACCTGTTTCAGCTGCCCCACCAATTGCGGCCTCAAAATGACCCTCCAAATGCAGATGGCCTAGCGCTCCTTTCATTTCGCAAAGATTGGTAAGATCGTCATCCTTGGTCCGCAGCGCTTCTGCGAGCGGTGTCGTCATCGTCCTATCAAACTCTTCAATCTCAAATCTATCACCACTTCGTTCTCGCATGTCAATGTTCTGCGCAGTGGCATGAAATACCGGTTCTTTGGCAAGTATCGTCTCGATGATGTCCATTTTGCCACTGCGTATTGAAGCGCTTAACGCTCGGTGAAGATCATCTGAGTGGGGTAGCAGCAATTCAACCACGTGCCGATGTCCCATTTTGGCACCTTGGACCAGCGCCCATTCTACCTCATGTGGGAATGCACCAAAGCATCGACCGTTGTGAAGTCGGTTACAGGCCTGTATGATGCATATTATTGACTCGGCCCCTTGCTCATCATCGAGGTGTTGTGCTACGAGGGCGAGGATACCGTCTGAGATGAAATCCGTGTCCTTTGATACCGCTTTGGAAACCAACCCGTAACCTAATTCGTAGTGATTGGTGTGAGAGCAAAGGGTCTTGAGATTCTTCAAGGTTATTTCAACGCCCCCATCGACAAGGGCTTGGGCGAAGCTAATGTCCTCCGTAGAGAAGCTTAAATCTGGCCTTGGCCGACTAAGAATGTCTAGAGTAGTCTCATGGACCGGAAGGCAAATGCTGGCTATTCCCTTCACATCAGCACCGGCGGACAATAAAATTTCTCCAGTCTTTCGATCACGAAGAGCAGCTACCTGCCCAATTGCGTCCTTGTGGCGCTCCCATTCAGTTCCTGATGGCTTCTTAGACTGACGAGGCATGATGTCAGGTAATATAAGAGAATATATGAGATGTATGGATATAGGTGGAGTATCCCATGTAATGAAGTGGTTGAGATGAGTAAGTGATATGCGACAGACACCTTTGTCGTTGTAGGTTTTTCACTGATATTTATCTTTGGTCCTGTCTTCATACTGAATTGGGATTTGTTTCAAGGTTCTGCTGTCTTTGGGGTTTGTTCTGGGTTACCTAATCTCGGACTTGTTCAAAGGATTTGTTCTTGTGTGGCAATTCATAGCCTATAATCCGCCTTTGGGTACGCCTTGCATAAGGCTCTCATCAATGGAAAAATCAACCGCGCAGAATTATCAACCCACCGACTCACTTAATGCTTGAATTACATCCCCCAAGAACTGCAAGAAACACTCCATTCATTGCTAATAGATATATGCCAACCCTCCCTAGAACTGAATACTTTACGTTATCCTTTGAGAGAGCCTTTGGATTTGCTATGTAATTCAAACATAGTCACTTCGGGTTTACTCGCGTGATGCGCTATCGATTTACACCCCGTACAAGGTAGAATCAATATCTCCACAACCTTGTACGTCGTACTGGATTCAGCCTAGGTGCTTTCATCGAGTAGTCTGCCTTGCCCACCAGTCACTGGGCGTGACTAGGCGAAATTCTGCCTCACAGCCCACTCCCACCTCACTTTCATTCCAGCCAACCAGCGACGGTCACGCTGATCTTGCATTTAGCCTGGCAGGAAGCCTGCATGAATGATATCGGATGGAGGGGTGCAGAGATATCACTGTCATCGTCGCCAATCTAAGATCCAACCCCAAAGAATTCTCGTACAGCCTTCATCGTGATAGCCAAAAAACATGGAGGCTGTGGCATCTGGGATCACTATACTCTCGACAGGCATTGGTATTTCGCAGGCTCTCCGAGATATTTACGATAATTATCACGAATTAGACAACGAGGTCCTTCACAGCAACCTTCAAAGCCAACAACTACAATTCAACCGCGCACAGCTCATGAATCTATCTCTATTCAAGCGCGAAAATGTCAGGATAGTGGAAGAAGGCCTTGCAAATCTTGAAGCCAGCCTCGAGCATAATTTCTACACAATAGCTAATAGAACAAAGGCGAACTATTTAATGTTTAAAAACGTCTTTAACTCGCGACATTCAATTACAATGTCTGAACTGAGTGTCAGTCTAGATCGCGTACCGGAAGCAATGGATTCATTTGAACATATTGTGCATATACATAGCTGCATCTTGTATCAACTACAAATACCCCTTCTTGCAATTCTAACTTTCTCAAGTATCCACATCAACCAACCAAAATTTCATACACACCACCACGCAACCGCCAAATATGTCCAACTACAATGCCCTCCTAACCCCCCTCGCTTTTCCCCTCCACTTCGAACTCCTCTGCCCCATCTGCCTCGAAAATCTAGACTTCGGCAACGAAGACATCGTTGCCCCGATAACATGTGGCCATGGATGTCACCGGAACTGTATCTACGAGTGGTTCACGGGAAGCAAAGATACTGTATGTCCGACATGTCGGGTCGCACTCACCGCTGATGTCCCTCCTGAATTCCTCTTGGCCGAGATTCAAGAGAATGAACTGGGAGCTGAACCAGAAGTTCGAGATTCTTTAGCAACTTCTGCCCTGGAAACCTTTGAGAGGGATGGCACGATTATGGACGTTGATGATGTCTCAAACGAAGCCGAAGTCCCTACCCAGGTCATCTCCGAGAATCGTGTGAATGGGTTTGAATCTCAAGATTCCTCATCACGTTCTTCACTTCGATCTGATGACATGGATTTAGTACCTTTTGGGGACACACTGTCCATTCAGTACCCTATCTATATCTCCACTGACTTCCTCTCGACCCAAAATGGTGTGAATGGACCCGAAGCTGGGCCCAAAGTCGGAGATTCGTTAGCAGCTCCTGCACTAAAAACCAAAGAGGCGGGAAGCATGGCTATGCAGATTGATAACAATGCTGACATAGTGGTCTCACTTTCGGAGCGTGTCTCTTTTGAACTCATCCCGACCGATAGTGAAGCGGACGAAGCCGAGATTCCAGCTGTGGTTCCACTTACTGGGTTGGAAATATTTGAAGACAGATACGTAGACATGGAGGTTGAGGATCTTCGTGGCCAGAACGGTGGACCTAGGTGTGAATGGATTTGGGGTGGTGAATCTGATGATCTCGCTGATGAAGATGAAGATGATGACGACGAGGTCATGATTACCGGATACCGCACTCTGACTCCTCCATCTAACATTACCGTTGTAGTGACCTCCCGTAGTGATAATTCTTCAACTACCAGTAGTATAGTTACGCCGCCTTCTTCACCCACACCACCGCCAACACCTATCATAGCTGGTATAGCTACCCATGCTCAATTTCCTGGTCACCAGATTGATTATCAGATGATCAATCTACAGGATCAACTCCGAGTACTTACTCAACAGCTTCGTACGGAACGAAGGGAGCGGATTGGTGAGCGTGCTGATCTTGAGGCGAGGATTCGGGAACTTGAAATGAGGATTCGAGATCGAGAAGATCTTAGATAAGATCGATCATATCATCTTGTAACGATGAGAACTTGCTGCATGTAAGAGCAATGCAGTGTCACATTTATTTTTACGTAGGTAATCTTCCTGGTTACTAAAACAGTTTTTCGGCTATCAGTCTATTCAAATTCCAATCTTATAATTTCTTCATTCCCGCGTGTCTCTCTCTATATCTTGTGATTTTTATAACTATGTAAACACTGTCAAGTCGATTACAGATATGCTTCTATGCCAAGCAAGCCGTTATTACTGATCAACGATCTCCATCCCAAAACTGGCAAGTGATATTTCTCGCCACCCACATGCAAGCCATGTCCAAGTCGTTTCCATATCCCGCCAATCGCATCCTCCAATGAAGCAACATGTAATAATGAAGCCGAGAAAAGATCAACCAAGTCCCATGAATACCCACCAGGATTCCTACATACCCGCCACAAGAATTGATAATGCAGTCCCTCCTATAGGAAGCTCATCGGACCAACCACCCAAATTCAGTCTAGTTGACCGTTTCCGCCCCATCGCCAAGAACGGAGCGTTTGATAGTTTATCTTATCAGATTGTGTGGAGCAGGGATGCTAACCCCTATCCATCACTAACCCGCTCCACCAAGCACGGAACGTAATAATCCTGTGACAATCTAGAGATGGAATGGGGAAGGCGGATGATGGGGAAAAGAGAAAATTGTGTTTAGCCTCGTACATGGCCGTTGTACGTTTCGTACCTCTTTCGTACATGAGATGGGGAGTTTATATGAAGATGAGGTTTTGGAGGTGGTGGGAGATGTGTAAGGTTTCGTTTCTGCCTTTTCTTCACTCCCTCTGCCTGCGGTGTTCTCATTGTTCTCACCTTGTACATGGTTCAATAACACACAATGCGTTTCCCGTCCCTCCCGCTATGCGGTCTAGCCATCGGTCTAGCCTACGCTTTACCCCCTACACTGGACACCGGCCTGTTCAAACCCCTGCTTAGCGCCCACTCCTCCCGCGGTCTCCCCGCCGCAGATGGCAAAAAAGGCGCGTTCCTGATGAATCGAATCGGGCCCTCCTCATCAACTCTCTACCTCGCCAATGCAGACGGAAGTAACGAGCGCAAATTATTAAGGAATTCATCCCTCGATTACCATGCCTCGTTTTCGACTGACGGAGAATGGATCACCTTCACTACGGAGCGCAACGGTGACGGAAATTCCGATATCTACCGCGTACGAGCTGATGGGTCGGGCATGGAGAAGCTTCTTGCAACGCCTTCAGTCGAAGATGCTGTGGTGATTTCTCCCGATGGAGGGAAGATCGCTTATGTTTCCACGGCAATCGGGTATAGAGCTAATGTCTGGGTTATGGACCTTGCGACGGGGACTCGGTATAATCTCACCAACACCGCGACCGTAGCTGGAAATGAGAGTTTACCAGATGGTCATTTCAGGCCTGCGTGGTCTCCGGATGGTGAATGGATTGCATTTTCCTCTGATAAAAATACGGCGTGGAGGGGGCATGGGAATGGGACTGGCTGGGAACATACGCAGGAGCTATCGATTTATGTGATTCGGCCTGATGGAACTGGATTTCGACAATTGGCAACGAAGGAGGGATATTGTCTTGGTTCCCCCAAATGGTCACTTGATGGGAAACGGGTCGTTTATTACGAGCTCACCACCGAACATACCTGGGATGCGCATCGACCTGAATCCGTTGCAGGCGCTACATCGCAAATTGTGTCTGTGGACTTCGAAACGGGTGAGGATCGCGTGGAACATACTTCTGGAGAGGGTCTGAAGATGTTCCCTCAATACATCACGAACGACACGATTGGATACCTCATCAAAGGCGGTACAAGCGAAGGACTTCACTACACCACATCCCTCGCAAACAGCACCAACTCAACAACCAGCATCCTCGGCTCCATGCGTTCACCAGCCTGGTCACCGGACGGCAAGACCATCGTCTACGAGAAAGTCGGCTGGACAGCCCGCCCCATGGAAAAGAAACTTTATTCCTGGGACCCCGAATGGGAGTACCGCTTCACGGATGTATTCCCCCAGTTATCACTCACAGGGAAACTAGTCATCACGCAGAAACAACTAGGGAACTCCTCCATCGTGACGATGAGTCCGAATGGCCTAGATGAGAAACTTGTTTTCGATGTCGGGTCAACCGGAGAAATCAACTCAACACTAATAGGAAAGGGCCTAGCGGGTGCTTTTCAACCCACCTGGTCCCCAGATGAAGAATGGATAGCCTTCGGTCTCGGATCTTGGTTTCAATCCCGCGCAACCGGGAAAGCGAAGATCTATCGCGTCACATCCAACGGCTCATATTACGAAGCCCTTACCGATGGAACCGTCCACTCCGGATTCCCTAGCTACTCCCCTGATGGCCGATACATCGTATTCCGCGAATGGGGCGTACGATACGGTTTACGAATCCTCGATCTAGAGGATAAGAGCGTTCGATATCTCACCAACGCCACAGACAACCTCCCCGGCTGGTCCCCCGATGGCCAACGCATCCTCTTCACCCGCAAAATGAGCTACACCAACTTCGACATCTGCACCATCAAACCCGACGGCACGGATCTCCAAGTCCTAACGACTAGTGGAGCGAACGATGCTCATGCGGTTTGGAGTGCTGATGGGAAGATCCTTTATTCGAGTGGCATGTATGGGTTCAGGGATGAGGCGGCGGGTTATGATAATACGTTTCAGCCGTATGGACAGATTTTTATCATGGAGGCGGATGGGAGTGGGAAGAGGATTTTGACGGATACGCTTTGGGAGGATTCGATGCCTTTATATGTACCGAATGAGTTTCTTGGGTAGGAAGAGGGGAAGGGGGTGTCGGTGGATGCGGTGTAGTCGTAAGTGATAGATGATAGAGAATAGAGGACAGATATATATAGAATAAGTTCGTAGACTTGGTGGGAGACATGGAGGCATCTATCCACAACCATGATTTCGAATTCTCAACTTTATCTTCTACCTCATGTGTCCAATTATAACACACCTCTTACGGTTAACATGTAGGTACTTTTAGTTTTTAAGTTACCAACGTTGCGGCGTTCGAAGTTCAGAGTTAGGTCGGGGCGTGGAAATGAGTGGTGTGGGTGTGTTATTATGAGCTCAATGAGGATATTCGGAGAACA
>AJFL01000032.1:0-44968 GCA_000467735.1 Rhytidhysteron rufulum CBS 306.38
CCCCCACCACGCCGCCGTCCATCGGGACATGTCCACTTTCTTCACATCCATACTGACTTCGCTGCGTCATTGGACAGGTTACGAGTGGTCTCGCTCGTCGCCGCTGAGGCATTCTCCCGGCGACGTTGAATCGCCCATGTTCCCTGACCGCCCAATCCGCCCTCTACCCAAACGCCGCCTCCGTGCCCGCCTTTCACCTGAGCAGGCCCGCTCCTCCAACTTCGTCCTCCCCGAACCCCCGCCAAGCTCCGGCCCCGTCTTCAGCATACCCGACAGTCACACTGAGCGCTCTGCGATCCCTGGCTTCACTCGCCGCCAAGCTGAGAATGATAGAGGGGCCTGGAGTCACGGCCACCTCCGCTCTCACTCTGACGACCTAGAAAGCGACGACGGAGACGACCACCGCGCCCTCGCCATCCAATCCTCGCCTAGCTACCGATCCTATTCCCGCAACGTGAGGGGAGGGGCAATCACGGTACCGAACTACCGTCACGACTCCTCCGAAAACACAAGCAACACGAAGAAGCGCAAAATGCCCAATACAGGTGGTGCCGGTGGTCATCAGCGCCACCATACAGCATTGTCGGAGGATATGGAGAGCATGGATTTGGCTCAAGGCGAATTTGCGCATGAGGAAGAGGGTGATATTGATAGCGAACCGGGCGCCTATTTTGAGCCTGGATCCAATCCCACAAGCCCACCAGGCACTGGGATTTCCGGGGCAGGTAGAGGAAGATACGGCAGATCATCTTCCATGCGAGGGCTTGACCGGCGCGTCTTGGGGGCATCCGGGAATGCTTTGAATTCTGCGAAGTCCAATGGCAAGCGAGAGTTCAGTGGGGGAGAGTCAAGTAATAAAGGTAAGGATTTTGTCGATTGGCTTTTCCAAAACCGCCACCGCTTCACCGAATACGAGATTCACAGATTAGTAGAATATGGCATCATTTCAACAGCCATTGCCAATGCCCAAGCGGAGCAAGCCCAGTCTGGAAACGAAAACGTCAGTCTTTTGCAACAGCAAGCTGCGAAGAGCGGCAATGGCAAATTCTCGTTCACATGTCCTTCCGACTCGGCGAAGAATATGGCATGGCCGAAGCAACAGAATGGCTCATACCCGCCTTTCCACCAAAGCGATCCACGAGCCTATCCATCCACCCCATCGACCGCACCACGCCCCTCCCAAATTCCCCAGCCCGTTCGGCAAGGCCAGCGCCCTGTTGCGCCACAAGGAACACAAACACATCCTAATGCACCAGCTGCTAAAGGCCAGCCGCAGCAGAAGCAGGGACAGAGCAACCAGCAAGCTCAACAACCCCGGAAGCCCAGACGCAATCCAACCAAAATGTACGCACTTGCTGCTCATAAGAGACGCTTGCAGAAGGAGTACGAGAACCTTCACCATCCTCCCGCTAGAGAAGACGTTTGGATCTGCGAATTCTGCGAATATGAGAGCATCTTTGGGTCTCCTCCTGTGGCGTTGGTCAGGCAATATGAGATTAAAGATAGGAAAGAGCGCAAGCGATTGGCTGAAAAACGTCGCCTCCTAGAAAAGGCCAGAATGAAAGGTCGGAAAGGAAAGAAGGCGAGCAAGAACGCGAAAAATAATCAGAACAATCAGCAAAACCAGGCGCCGCAGCAGAATAGAAATGAGCCGCCTGTGGATGACGCTCAATGGGATGGCCAGGATGACGAATATTACGACGACGAATTTGACGACGTTCCACCCCAAACCCCTGGCACTGGACATCACCATCATCACACTTGTGACCATTCTGGCTGCAACCATCCTCCAGTCCATCCTACACCCGGAGATCCTCGTGGAATTGCTAGGGCTGCCACATAGCTTTTGGACTTGACGGGGTGGGCCGTCCTTGTTCTTCCTCTCTTCTGCATTCTTGTTTTTGGCTTCTGCATTGCCCCCATGACCGAGGTTGTTCTGATGTACCACCGAGTCCGGGATCCACTTGAAAATTGTCAATTATCCTGACTTCGTGGTCAAGTCTTGAGGTTCAGCGTATTCACCAACCGGTGGATTCTTTCATCAAGCTCATTGTGCCACTCCTTTGGATATCACGTTGGATACCATAACGGATTTCAACCCTGACGGACATCTCCCGGGCACTTCAATCATGGCGGTACCCTTCATTGTCTGTTTTATCACCACCCATCACATCCGGCGTCTCAGCGCATTAATTCCCATAATCCTGCATAAATCCGGAGCCCATGTTTTGTCAGTCGGTCATTTCCCTTCCCCGTACCATCTCCAACGTCCGTCAACGAATGAAGACCAGGTCCATGTCTTCAGGGGAACATCATACCCCACTCTATAAACAGATTCAAATCAGACCATCAATCAATCAATCCACGCAGACAACGATAAGTGATTGATGATGAATCGGAAACGGTAGCGTTCAAGCACCGGTTTCTGATATCGGTAGGAATTATTTACATTTTCCTATCACCCCCACACCTCTACAAAGCCCACTTTACAATGCCCTCTCTGATGGTGTTGTTTTCTGAAGCTTGTTGTATACTATCCCAATAGCCAGGATCGTAGGTAGCATGTGAAATGGCAGAATCATTTCATTATATTTACTTTGCATGTGTTTGTTTTGTGTGCAAGTGACAAATAACAAATTGTTGAGCAAATATATTTGCTTCACTTGTTATAGTGGGAGATTACAGTTTCTAGCAATGTCCAGGTTAGTATCGGCATTACACGAATCACATTTCTATACACAGATCACTCATAAAAATACATATCTTAGGTAATCACCCGTTTTTCATTCTAGGTATCTACATCTAATGAACGTAGTAGTTTCCAAAGCTAAAGCAAAGCAACAAAAATAAAAACGAACCCGAACCTAATCCACGCTATACAGAAAGAACATCTCTGCGCGACCAGGGGCTTCCTAACCAATATCCCAATTTCATACATCCCATTTCCCACACTATTAACCCCCCATCCACCACATAGCTATCCCATTTATGCAGTAAACCAACACCCAAACCCAAACCCAAACCCAACCTCAAACCACAAACGCCCTCTCCCATATCCCACATCCCAGATTTACACATCAACACCACTCGCCTCACCTCCCGACCCGGCCCGACCTACACAACCTCAACCACCCTCGCAGGAACATACTCCACCAATATATCGCTGAAACTCGGGACTTCGAACTTCGTGGGTTTCTGAGTTGGTTCCTCTTTGACTTCGGTTTTCCCGTGGGACCAGGTGAGGGTTAGAAATGTGGGGCGGGGCTTTTGACGGGGTTTTAGGGTGAGGGTTGGGGGGAGGGAGATAGGGGGTAGGGGGTAGCTGTTGTTGCTGCTGCTGGTGGTAGAGGTGCTGATGTTGCTGCATGAGGAATTGGTTTCGCTATCGCGGTCCCTGCGGTTAGAGGAAGGGGAGCTGGAGTTGGGGTTGTAGGAGAAGGTTGGTTGCGTGGGGAGGTGGGTTAGGATTGGTGTGCGGTGGTCTTTTGAGTCTTCTGGGTCTATGGATGGAGGAGGGGAGCTGGAGGAGGGGGTGGGGCTGGAGTTGGAGCTGGAGCTGCAGGAGTTGTAGAAGAAGGTTGGTTGCGTAGAGTCGGTTTTTAGGACTGGTGAGTGGTAGTTTTCTTCTCCATCCTCCTCCTCTTCTTCTTCCTCCTCGCTATCATCAGTGTATTTAGGAGTACAGATGGAGATTGTTGGTGTTTCGAGGGGAGTTAAATTGATTCCTCCAGATATGCCTGTGTATGAGGCTGTAGATGAATTTGTATTGCATCCTGAGTACTCCTCCTCTGAAGGTTTCGGTGGGACAAACGCTTCAGTAGTCGACATCGGATGCCGAACAGACAAAGTCTCATCCGTCCTAGCACACGGAAAAATCTTACTCCTCAACTCCCATAAACTCTCCAACTCAACCGGCGGCATATCCTCCACAATCGGTCTGAGATCCGGGTACGCGACATGAAATTTATCCGTCATCTCCGCTAACTGCATCCCAAGGCCCCAAAGCGTGATTTGATTCACCGGACCCGGTCTATCCAACTCCATGAACAGGTGTTCGAGAAGAGATACTTTACATTCGACCGTATTGGCGCTTCGGATTGCCTCCTGTGCTGCGGCACGGATAAACGAACTCGGCGCCCCGTGTCCAATGTAAAACTGCATGAACTCCAATTGCTTGATTGCCCATTTCAGTTCTCCGAGGAAGGAGGTCGAGAGGTCTTGAGATCGAGTTCGGAGGATGGTATCGCGGATCCAAGGGCATTCTACTTCGTCGGTACGAGAGGAGAGGATACCGGTATCGATTCCATCGGTGTGTATCTCAAAGAAATCCTCGACTTTCTTGACGGTACGTTGGAGCATCTTGCCTACGACATCGATCATTAATTCTTCGGGCTCGCCGCACGAGGACATGGTGGGTAGGGATGTAGTTGCGTTTCGACAAATGCTATTCTCGCAGGGTTCGTTGACGTATTCGTAGGCGCCGATGACGGGGCTTGAGGGATCTTCGCAGTCGGATGGGAGGGCTTGACAGCTTGCTGGGGCGTAGTCGTTGTGGCGACGGTTTAGACCGAACATGGCTGCGGAACGGCAGTAGATGGTGTATTCCGGGGAGTAGTCCAAATCGCGGTGGCCGCAGAGGAAAAGACGGAGGGTGAATTTGCACATGTCTGTTGCTTTGCTGGGTGATTAGTATACTTACCTTGTTGGGGCTAAATGACTTTCTATTTTCCAAAGAAAATTTCAAGGGGAGAGGGGAATAGCTTGAAGATTTGTTGTCTTCTGTAGCTGCCTCTGATAGTTTGGTTCTGTGATGGTATAAGGAAGGAAGATGGAGAGAGCGGGAGAGGTTTATATATGTCGATGGGGTGGTGAGGAAAAAGTGACAATGTATAGCATTTTCTTTGTTGTTGACCGAAAGACATTGTGTTTGGTAGTTGATGTTCAAGTTGAATATCTGAAACTATGTGAAAATGTGAGTGAGTGTTCCATCGCGCTGTACAATATATTGTTAAGATAGGACAATAAAAGGTGGAAATGCATTGTTGTTCTGGATGCATTGTGTACTCAGACTCGTCTATGAGAGAAACCTGCTGTTGAATTGGAACCAAATGTGTTGTTTCCAAACTTTCCAATGCTTGCTGGGCCAAGAAGTTCAACCTGTGATATGTATCTAGAAGGTGTGATGCCTACGACGTTGTAGAGACTTTTATAGGGCGGTATTCTCGGAGTTTGGTGTCAAGTGAGACTATTGATTTTCTAATTCTGATCTCAACTCGGTACATGTTTGGAACGAAACTACGGATAGGGATTTCTTTGAGATAACAGGATATGGTCGATCCAAGTTTAGATTGATTGGTGAGTGTATTGCTTCCATGGTTCTCGAGTAGCTGCAAAAGAATGCTGTGTACCTGCATATGAGAAATTATGCCAAAGCCTGAAAGATCGATTGATCAATTAGAATAAATAGTAATAAATTAGGTTCTATGGCCCAGAAACCAGGTACATGGCACTGTTAATATCGTTAGCATGCCCGTTTGACGAGACTGTTAGCTTACGTTACTGAAAAGGGTATTTGAAACGATGAAAGCAGTTCGGAATTAATATCAACTTACACTAAAGGACGCATAATTAAAATCCGTCATATATGATCCTACTGTTGACTTATGAGACTTTATAGTTGGGTTGTCACGCATTGGCGGCTCCGGTTTTGATATTGAAGAATGGTGGGAGTTAATCACCCGTTTCCCTTTGGAGAGACAACGTCTCTGCTTATTCCTGAGCTGGCACGTGGTACAGTGACACAACTTATAGACCTTGCATCTTATCTGGACGACTGGTTGGCTTGGAAGGACTCAGGTGGCTCAGGGACCGCAATCGTTTGGTCAGATCAATCGGAAGGGATGTCAAGTTCCCCCCAAGGTGAGAGAGCATGCAGGCCATGGAACAGACGGGATCCGCGTGATCTGCCAGCGAATACCTACAGGGGAATGGTGCTTGGGGATCGGGTTCGAGAGAGGCTTCTTCTAGACGCATGGCCGCACCCTTTCGGATTTGCTAACGGTCGGTGAGGGTGATGCCCAGTGAGACGTGACAGGAGGCTTGCTGGTTGCTGCATGATTGCCGATCGCCTTTCCATGCAGCACGGTCATCGGCGCACAATTGATTTTTTTTTCTTATTGACTTAGCCTCTGGAACGAGCGGTGAATGTACACGATGACGAGAGGCATGTCCGATATCCAGCCGCTGGAGTGGGAGAGGGAGAGGGAGAGCGTGTCTAAATGCTGGGTAATGTTAAGCAGCCAAGAGACGGTGGAAAGCCCAAGAAGACGGTGGATGTTCGTATTTGTTGGTAGCCAAGGTACGGGTGCTTTGCAAAATTGATACAAAAGCAATTTGATCGACTCAACAACGAGGACCGGAGGACAAACAGGTGAGGATTGCTTCTCACGGCATGAAGGATGGGATGGGATCTGGATCTTCCCTTTAGTCCAAAGCTGGACTAGAAAGCTCGCAACCCAAGTTCCCCGGCTGGGGTGGACCGGCGGGAGTGTCAGTAGAATGCGGGAGAGCTACCAAGGTTCCAAACGCAGTTCGTGCATTAGAAAGCCATCTCCTACTGGTGGTGAGCGGCGAGAAACAATCGATTGTGTACATTTGCAACCCCGCCGGTCTGTGCGACATGCAATTCCCTTTCCCTTCCCTTTCCCTCTATCATGCCAGGCACCCAGCTATATAAATCCCACCCCGAACCTACCTCCCACTCCGGCCTTGCTCCCCTCTGCTTCACTTTCTAGCTTCTCAATCGCTTCTAGCATTTTCTCCGTATACCTATCGCCTTCTATCCTGCTGCCCCGTCTCTCGCCGACTGTATCAGGTGAAGACCGTTAGCCCCTCCCTTAAATACCCCTCCTGTGCCCCGCTATCCTTTTCCCATCATCCCACCTCCGTCATCGCCTTCCCTCCGGCCTTCAACAACTTTCTCTACTACCTACCACCAACCACCAACCACCACCACCACCACCACCACCGTTGGGACCCCACCTCTTGAGTAAACACACAATCCTCTCCCTCTGAATCTGCTCTGAAACAACCGCAAACATGGGCAAAGTGAGTTCCTGGTTCCCATCATCCCCACTGATCGTCTAGCTGCATCGCTCCTATCCGCGGCTGGCAGAATCCACTAATGACTCGACTGCAATTGGCTTCTCTCGACATCCATACACTCGTTATCACCCTTCACCTCTTCACTTCCTAACATGAGCCATCTAGATCACCACGATCCTTTTCGACTGCGACAACACCCTCGTCCTATCCGAGGCCCTCGCTTTCGAAGCCTGCGCCGAACTCGCCAATGAGATCCTCGAGAAACAAGGCATCTCGGACCGCTACACCGGCCCCTCGCTGCTCAAAGACTTCGTCGGGCAGAACTTCCGCGGCATGATGACTTCCCTGACCAAGAAGTACAACTTCACGCTCACGGACGAAGAATTCGACACGTACGTGAACAAGGAACTAGGCAAAGTGGTCGAGACGCTAGAGAAGAAAGCCGAGCCCTGCGAAGGCGTCATCGACGAGTTAGACAAGCTAGAAGCCGAGAAGAAGTACCTCCTTGCTGTCGTTTCCTCCTCGGCTCTTAGCCGTGTACAGGCTTCTATCAAGAAAGTCGGTATCGACAAGTACTTCAATCCTAACCATGTCTACTCGGCTGCGACCTCTCTCCCTAAGCCAACTTCCAAGCCCGACCCCGCCATCTACAACTTCGCCTTGAAGGAGCTCGGGAAGACGAACACCGAGGCCGTTGCCGTGGAAGATAGTCGCTCCGGCGCCACTGCTGCAAAAAACGCCAATATCCCTCTCATCGGCTACGTTGGTCCTTATGATGCTGAGGAGAAGGAACACATGATCAAGGTTCTTCGCGACGAGTGCGGCGCTATCTATGTCATGGAGAGCTGGACTGAGTTCCCTAAGGCGATGGAGAAGGTTGAGGAGTCTCTTGCTTGACTAGAAGGTAGCGAAGGCAAGGGCAAGTTGTGATTGATTGATTGAACCTACCACTCAACTTTACAACGAATACCCAAAGCCCTGTTTCCTGAGCGCATGAACTGAATCATTGAAGATAAAGGGTTCCTCCTCTCTTGCTCTAGATTAGGTGCTACTAGACGATTATATTTCTATGAGACCATGATGCTTTCATGAATAGACTCAGAATTACCGAGTTCAAAACAACTTCTCTTTTATTTACGTTTGTGCAAGCAGTGCTTTTATCACCTTCCCTATCATCATCTACCATCAAACCTGTGACAAACACCAAACCCATATGTACCATGTTATATATCCCCCCACCCCACTCCCTTAGTCTTAATAATCCTCCCGCCGCCCGCCAGGCCGCTCGCTTAGACTGCAAGGCAAGGTCAAGCCATGCAGAAAAATGTTGAGACGTTGTCTGAGGCAGATTTTGATGGACGCGTCACAAATAATCTCCGAGTTTCAGGTTTAGAGTTTGGGGTTCGTTTGGCTTGGCGGATTGGATTGGATTGGATTGGATTGGACTGGACTGGATTGGACTGGACTGGATTGGACTGGATTGGATTGGATTGGACTGGACTTGTGGCTTGCTTGGATTTATTTTATTTGGTATGTGGATGGAATTCTATGTATTCTATGTATTGGGTTGGGGTTGTTGGTGGTTAGGGATTAGACATTAGGTAAGTTGCTTTCTATGTTTTTTTAGGGGTATCTTTGCTGGGTATCTGGGCCGAAAAAAAGTGTCCTCCGAGTGTGGTGATTGTTTTTAGGGGCAGTTTAGGTGTCGACTTTGTGTAGTGTTGTTGACTTTCATACAATGCCTAGACGATAGTTCGGTTACAATCTTTCCAGAGAAAAAAACTGTAACCAAACCAAGATCTAGGCAACGCATAGATCCGCAACCGCCCTTCTCACAAACCCACTTCCTCACATCCCCTCCCTAGCCTCATCCATCTTGATCTCAAAGATCTCCTTAGCAAGCTTAGCAATCTCCACATTCCCCAAACCCTCCAAACCCTTTTTAATCGCCTCAATCGTCTCACCGCTTAACCCCTTCCTCTCACCAGCATAGATATCCAATCCCGCAGGTGTAAATAGCGTCTTTGCGAAAAAGGTAACAACCCACTTAACACCCGATCCCTCCTCCTCACCGAACCCCAAGATCTCCCATCTCGACGTCGCGATCACGAGCCAGCCTTTCCCGCGCCAGTGATACGCCCAATTGGCTTTTTCGCCTTCGGATTTAGCGTCTCCGTGACCTTGGCCTTGTTGCGGCTTCTCGGGCTTGTCGACCCCGTGGACGGATTTTATCTTCGTTGATGAGAGAGATTGGTAGGTTACGAAGTCGTCGATGGCGCCGTTGGAGAGCGGCGTGTATTTGATTTGCACGTTGCGGTTTTTTTTCCACATGGGGAGGGTGGAGTGTGTGACGTGCCATGTCTGGGTGAGCCAGGGGAGGGTGGGGGGTGTGCTTGGGGCGGCGGAGGAGGCTTTGTAGGGTTTTGTTATGGGTGGTCGGAGCGTTATGGTGCTGTTGGCATTGACATCTGCCGCCGCCGCTGCGGGTTCTGTGGTTGTTGCTGTTATTGCCCCATTGACGGGTGATATTGTTGATTCTCCTGTTGCTGCTGGTTCGGTGGACGTAGTCGTGGTCGTCGGCGGATCCGGGGATTGCGTCGTCGTCACGGGCTTGGCTCCGTCTGGCTGGGGGGCGGCGATGTCGGCCATTGTGTCGTGTCGTGTCGTGTTTACCTACCTGGATACGTAGGGTTATGGTTCGGATAGTTTGAGGCTCAGTCAGCTACCCGATGGGGAGAGTAGAGTACGGTGCCAGGTGCGGTGTGCAGTCAGCGGGAATACGCGGACGGGACTGAGTCTGGGGAGGGAGCGAGGGAGGGAAAACACGAGGATTTTGAGCTGACGGATTACCCGTTTGCAGGGGTGATAAAGTGATGTGGTGAGCGGATGATGGCGGTGGCTGCTAGAACTGCGTTGAATGAATGGTAAGGCTGCAGGTTGCAACTTGCAGGACAGCGAGACGAGACCCTGCCTGGATCCCCATATTTTGTGCTCAGCCGCGCGGGCCTCTTCTGAAATTCAACAATCACATCACCGCGCATCACCCAGCGCACGCACATGGGCATTGCATTCAATAGGACAGCACAAAAAGCCAAAAAGACAGGCCGGGGCAAATGCAGCGGACGATCATCCGTGCGTCTAAGAATAGCCAGGGGAGGGCTGGCCAAGCTCAAGGCAGCCTGAGCCTCCCCTCTGCCTGGCTGGGCGATCGGCATTCCGTCGCGGACCTGAGCCGCCATCTGTCGCAACATGGCGCGAGTGGTGGGTACGGGCGTGGGCTGACGACGCTGAAACTGGGGCAGTGCAAATGGGAGCAGCCACCACCTCTCGTAGGTAGACTTTTTCAGCACTGTTATTCATAGCAGAGGCTGGGCCGGGTGGTGGCCTCGTAATACTAATACTTATTCTCCAGTCTTCCCCTGCCGTCTTCCTTTCTGTCGTATTCTGCATTCTGCTTTTGCATCTCTCTGTTGAGTAACACTGTAGTAACACTGCTTTCGTTCGTGTGTTGCTGGCTCCATCCATCATCATCATCATTTATTTATATTGTTTATTATCACTATCATCGCTATCTCCTCACCATCGCTTTCGCTACTGCTTAAGCCAGTCATTTTCGGGATCGACGCAGCTTGGATTTAGTGCGAGGGAGCTAGAGCAATCCTCCGACTCAATACAATCATGATGTTCTTCTCAAGATTTCTGCAATCTGCTTCCATAATACCATTACTATGGTCATCAGTATCCGCTCAGTCCACAGCATGCAACAACTCTCCGAGTCTATGCAACAGGGCATATAACAACATCACGCACCTAGGCGCCCACGACAGCGCCTTCCTCCGCGATGCATCCACCTCATTCAGCACGTCAGGCAATCAAAACTACAACTCCACAGTGCAACTAGAAGCCGGTGTGCGACTACTCACAGCACAAATCCACCAAGCAAACGGCTCCAATGGCCAGTCAGAATGGCATCTCTGTCACAGTAGCTGCAGTCTACTCGACATGGGAACCCTAGAAGACTGGCTCAGTGAGATAAACACCTGGCTCGAAAGCAACACCAACGACGTCGTAACCGTTCTCCTGGTAAACTCCGACGGCGCCTCAACCTCAGACATCGGCTCCGCATTCAGCAGCTCGGGAATCGATCAATTCGCCTACACACCGGCATCTAGCACCGCAACTACCACATGGCCAACTCTCCAAAGCCTAATTTCCAATAACACGCGTTTGCTCACGTTCGTGGCCTCCATCACCGCTTCCTCAGACTACCCCTACCTCATGGACGAATTCACTTACATCTTCGAAAACTCGTATGAGAATACTTCGCCTAGCAACTTCTCCTGCACCCCAGACCGTCCATCAAACCTCGACACTTCCACAGCTACTTCCTCCGGCCGCATGTTCCTCCAAAACCACTTCCTATACCAAAACGGCATCTTCGGAATCCAAACCCCCGACACCGACAACCTAAACACCACGAACGGCCAATCAGGCGATGGATCCCTGGGCGAGGCTATCGATGAATGCACGAGCACGTATAGCAAAGCAGCGACCTTCGTCCTCGTCGATTTCTTCCACGTCGGTCGCGCTATTGATAGCGTGGATGCCGCGAACGGTGTCTCGGACGCAACGGGTAGACTTAGCTTACCTAACAGCTTACTCGCGGAGCAAACCTCTGGTGCTGGACGCGTTAGGGGTGGCAGTAGCTTACTAGCGGTCGTGGTTGCTGTTATCGTGGCTGTGTGCTTCAGTGCCTCGTAAGGATTTCTTCCTACGCCTGGAGATGCCGTTATGATTGTACGACAAAATCTATTTGGTTGGGGTTAAAATGTTGTGTTAAACGACCTTCTATCTATTGGGAACGCACGCACGTGGAGGATTTCTCACGCATGCACTCATTGGGTTGGTGGTTTATTGGATTTCTAGCATGGCGACGGCGTTTTCATTGATTTTTTTATATTGGCTTGGGATTACTATTAGTTCCCACCCACCACCCCATTATTGGCATCCTATCAATTTTTCGAGAAATTAGATACCAAATAGAGCGTTCTGTAAGAAAGAATTCCTACGCTAATTAACGACATTTGATCAATGCGTGTGCTTATTTATGAACGTGCGTAGTGAACTTGAGGTTTTAGTCTGGGGGCTTGGCAGGGTCCCCTTTATATCAAACTATCGAAAGAAGCCTCAAGTCGATAGTTTCTTAGTTCCTAACTACTTTGGCGGGAAGAGGTTGTTATTGGAGAATTATTGCCTTTGGGCACGTATATTTTTAATTATGTATCCGCCAAGCGGCTACTTCAATTCGAATACTTTTGATGGGATGTTGTCTCTTTATTTGCTCTTGAACGAGGATTCGTAAAAAAGGAGTTCCCGGAGTTTCGTCGGCCCGCCCTACCCCCTAGCTATTCCACCACCTAATTCAACGCCCTCATATTGTTTTTGCGATTTTCGTACTTCAAAACCATTTAGAGAGTGGCCTTGTTTACTTATGTTATTTTTGTGAGATATTCGCTTGTGAACTTCAGCTCCTTTCTTGAAATAATCAGCTTTATCGCTTTTAGTTGAGTAATACTTATCAACCATATCTAATGTTCACATTGAGCCTCAGCTGCATATACGCCTTCCGGGTTTTGGGGGCCAGCCTTGCTGTAACCAAGGCGGGCAGGAGGCTCATTGGTCTCTTGCGCCCTGAAAGTAATATAACTTGCTCGGGAATGAGAATGGCTACGTACAGGATCATTCGGCTATCCGACATGCTGAAAAATTCCGCAGCTGAAAACTCACTTTCGATTTCTACAATTTCACATCTTATACAATATATCTACTTCATGACACATACCGCTGACATCTAATCGAATCATGGCAATACTGAGGCAGATTCAGCTAACAAAAGAGGTACCTGCTAGTTTGCGAGAAGTACCAGGAGGTCAGTGGGCGCCTGACGATACGAGTGTTGAGTACGTGCTTTCTATATCTTCGAGAATCTGCCTTGCCCCCTTACTAACATTGTAGCGTCATTGTCGTCCCGGCCGTAGGCGCGGACTCCGAATCCATCTGGAAAGAAGAATCCAAACCGTCAAGCAAGTCCTGGCTCGAAGAAGACTTGTTGCAGCAAATACCGATTGCTCGGATCCTCTTTTACAGCCATGGGACACTGGGCAGTAAGGATGGCCTCGATGAGCTCGGAGGCCGGCTTCTTGACGTCCTCGACGACCGAGATGGGGCTCGCTATACCAAAGGACAAGACATCCGGGCGGGTGACACTGGTCTTTGCAGTCCACCACTTATCTTTGTCTGTCACAGCACTGGCGGGCTTGTTGCGAAAAAGGCACTCCTGCTCTCGAATGAGTCACGCCAAACCAAATACCTTATAAACTCTTGCATTGGTATTGTTTTCTTCTGTGAGTATCCAATGAGTACATAGCTTATTAATGGACATTAATGTCTGCAGCTGTTCCACATGGAGGATCAACACTTCTTTCCAGCCCAACATTTGCAAACTGTGCGATGATATCAAAGAGCTCCAAGTCGAAAGCACAGCGCTGCTATAACTATAATCTATCAGCAAAATTCCGCCAAGAACTACAAGAGGACAGCGTGGTTCTGCTAAACCTGTCGAAGGACTTTGCCTCGATGATACATAAGCACTACGAAATCGACAAAGCCTGTCATTTACGCGTCTGGTCATTCTATGAAACCCTTCAAACCCCATTCTCAGGTGTTACACCCAGTAAACAATACGTTGTATCCCAAAAGGCCGCGGAGTGCTTCATTCCAGAAGAATTCAACGATTTCAACTGGAGTGACGCGAGCTCTGATGCATCTCAAATACCTGATATATTCACATCTATTCCCCTTCCTTGTGACCATTACGGAACGGCATCGTTTGATAGACGCTATCTAGAAGAATACAACGAGCCCAACTCTTTTCCAGCGAGATCGTCGAAATCAAAACTATTGAAACGCCTCTTGGACACTGTCTGTGAGCTCTTCTGGCCACTAGATGGTCTACATCGTAACGACGTCGTCATCGAAAACCACTCATTCCACAAACATGATGCTTCTTATCCGAATGTTGAGTATAATTCCTTGGGGTTAACATCCCTTCTAGACGGAGAATACGGCGCGCTTTTCGAAAGAACGCCATCAAAGGCCCCCACAGGTCAAGATTTTGGAAGCCATCAACAGCCTAATTCATCCCTGGCCCGCGATCATATTACACCATCCACAAAACCAAAATCGATCCTGCGAAGCGGGGCCAAAGGCAACAACGCTGAACATGGTCAAGGCTCATTAAAACGTCCCAAAAGACTTGCTTGGGAAGATCAACCTGTTCACGAGCAAGAATCGGAGATGTTTAGTGAAGATTATGTGGCAGAGGAAACTAATAAAGGACGCAATGATATGCTACCTAATTTGCCTGCTTCCAATTTGATGTTCAGGTGGACTCATTTACACTACAACCATATTGTCTGGGCGGAGGTGAGTCACGTACACATCATATTAATGAACGTTTTTCTGCTAATCTTGCTGGAATAGCAACTGTTGCGTTATCTTGCTCGCTCAAGCCTTACCAGTCATCCCAATGGATATCGCGAATCGATGTTGAAGGACTATTATTTTCCGCTATATTGGACGAGGAATCAAACAAACGCGATTCATCGAAGACCACATGGGCGCTACCTTTATCCCTGTTGTGATTTTCATGGTAAGACCACGAGCTTTACAAGTAGCAGGAAACCTACACTAACTACTAAACATAACAGGCATTGAAAATAGAATAGCAATTAACGACAGGCCTTCGGGTATTCCTCAAAGTTCATGGCAGATTCTGCGTTTACGTATGTTCTTATTGCACTGGCTCTTCCCCTTCACTAATTTCATTCTGCAGCATACCTTCGGTGGGAATCGTATGAATCATTCAAAAAACGAAACCTGATCATAAATGAGCGGACAAGGTTACGAGGTAAGCCCGGTATCTTTAAGTATGAACCCAAAGCTAAGATGCGAGTTTGAGATCAATATAGTATTTCTCCAAATGAGCGTGTGGCCACGGGTCAGGCAGAAGGGGCCGTTTTTCGTAAACAAAGGCTTCCCCTCCTATCTATCGATTCAGAATTGGTCAACAATAGAGTAGAGCCTTTCAAGAAGCTGATGAAAGACATTCAACGCTCACACGAACTGAACCTCATCTGGGGCCACCTTGATGATAACCTTCATTGTCGCCGATCTCTAGATCAGTACATGCATTCTGCACTGGAAGACACATCCGCTAGAGATAAGGATCAGGTTTTGTATAAATGTACTGCAGAGAAGTATTTCACCCTGTCATTTTCAAACTCGTATGTACTGACAAGCGAAGTATTTTAGTTGTTGACCAGCTATGGATGTGGGTCTTAGATGATGGTATGTTGTACGGAATTTCTCAATTCTAAATTTCTCTTAACAGGTTAGCCAGCAACCGTGATGACGTGTTTCCCACAAATGGAAACTGAGAAGTCGTTATCTGAACGCCATTTGAGATCCACCGATTCTAGGCCGTCCGCTGAAGAGGACCTTCGGACTCGCATATTGATGGATGCATATAAAGAGTTCGAAACAGGTAGTCACACACAGTGGGATCTTGCCGCCCTAATTACCAAGAACATCATTGAGGTCATGTTTGATGCGGTAGATGACCGCGGTCATCACGTGCTGGGCGTTTTTGATGCACATATTGAAGCACTAGTAAGTTATAATAAGATATAGATTATACTGGGCACAGCCAACAGATTTAGAATGAGAAGCAAACGCGACATTGGGCCAACCTAGACAAAGGGAAAGGCCCAAAGCTTGAAAACGATTCAGGGAGCGAGATAAATCAGATTTTCAAAGATATGAAGGACTTTCGAGAGCTACGTGACATTGAGGATGAGCTGGCGATAATTGACAAACTACTAGGTGAACAACAAACTCACATCACTAGTATGGGTAAAGCATATGAGACCGAACTTAACCTCGCTGGTACTAAAGGTTTCGAATGTTTGCAACTAGCTCTAAGTAAAGTTGCACAGTATCGGGAACAAATGAGACAGATGATTGATAAGGTTGCATTAGGGAAACAGGCGGCAAGTCGTAGAGTCAAGTTCGTAGGAATCTTATGTGCTGACTAGCTGGTGCAGTACAGTGACCTTATCGACCTTAGGCAGAAACAAGTCGGGATTGACGAAGCCATTGCTGCAAGACAACAAGCGCAAGCTGTAACAGTGTTCACTAGTAATATTTCCCCTTCCATTGGTGCCGCGAGCTTCTGCTAATCAGCATACCAGTCTTTACCATTTTCTTTGTGAGCCACTCTTTACGACATGATCATGATCGTATGCAACAAGCTAGACTAACTTCGTTATAGTTGCCTTTATCGTTCTTCACCTCGTTGTTCGGCATGAACGTTCGTGAGTGGAGTGGCACAGAGCAGAATGCCTCAATGCGATCTATCCTCTCCCTTATGCGTAAGTGCAGATGGCCCTTCCAACGTTCCATCTAATCTGGATACAGTACCGGTGTCATTTGTCATCATTGTTTCAGCTCTTCTGGTGGCATTTTGCAATTCCTCTCCTGCAAACCATCCCATACGGTTCCTTTATAGTGCAGGCTCTGATATTATCGAATGCATGGTGATAATCTTTAACCTCCTTCACGTTACGAATGTCTTTAAAGTCCTTTCAACTTTTATGGTCATGGGATTGGGGTTGTTTAAGCCGGCTCTTGTTGGCTTTCATACGTATCTGAAAGATCATCGAAGGGAGCGGTTAAGCACGAAGGAACTGGATAAGTCTATGAACGCTGTCGGTAATGAAAAGAGAAGTAGAATGGAGCGTTCTGTCTTGGAAGGCATAGTAGCGAGACGCGAAGGATTCGGGGATGCAAGACCTTTCGTGGAGAAGTTGTAGGATCCTATGCATACACCTTGGGACAGATATCAAGGCACGCAAGGGTAATTTTCAGCACGATCTAGGCAAAGCTTGACGATTATGGTGACTCATATCTTGAATTTAAGTAGCTAAATCCACTGAAGTCCGGAAGTAGTTCATACCAACCCATCCATACGTTACGTTACCCCAGTATACCTCAAAAGATCACCTAAACATGGAGAATGCCTCCTCCCCAAACAAAACAATCCCAATCCAAGACATCCTTCTCGAGAAAAAATGGTTCGGATTCGACCTCGACGACACCCTGCACGAATTCCGCGCCGCATCCACAAAAGCCACCGACGCCACTCTATCTCACATAACCCAGAAACACAGCATCCCGCTCGCAGAGCTGAAAACCCAATACAAAGAAATCCTATCCCAAAAAACAGCCACGGCCTTCACAGAAGGAAAAACCTCAATCGAATACCGAGGAGAAAGATTCTCCTTAGTCCTCTCCGCCTTCCACATCCCCCCAACCCCAGAATTCCTCCAGGAACTCACAGACATATACGAAACAGTTCTCACAGAGTCCTTACGGCTAAAACCATTTGCTTTGGAGTTGATTCTGTGTATTAAATCCCTGGGGAAGAAAATCGTCGTTATTACGGAAGGACCGCATGATGCGCAGGAGAGGACGGTGGAGAAGTTGGGGATTAGGGAGCATGTTGATTATTTAGCGACGACGAATTTTTTTGGCGTGCCGAAGACGGAGGGGCTTTTTGGAAGGGTTTTGAGGCATTTGGGGGTGGTGGGGGAGGAGGTGGTGTATGTGGGGGATAATGAACAGAGAGATGTTGTGCCGGCTATTAGGGAGGGGATTTTTGCGGTGCATTATGATGAGAAGGGTGGGGTGGTGTTGGATAAGGAGCCTGTGAAGGTTAATTCGTTAGGGGTTTTGAAGCAGATCTTGGAGGGGTCATAGTTTGATGATGAGGTGGATGGGGGATAAAGAAGGACGTGTAGATACCGTGATTTCCTTTTAAGTTTGTTAGTAGTAAGATATTGCTGTTTTAGAATGCCAATGATCATTGGACTTGGGTTGTTCTAGGTCGTTTCGCTTTGAACTTTCCGCTGCTAGGGAGTTCTAAAAGTAGTGTCAAAAGGCTTCTAGAAATATACATAGATATCCTAGCTGGAATCTGAAATCCTATGAACCTTCTCGCTTCGAGCCGAAGCATCTTATAAACAAATGGATGAAAAAGCCTGGGGTCGATAAGCAACGCATTGGCATGTAAGAGTTGTGGCGGAGACAATTCTAGGAATGCATGACTGGATGATTATGTCGACTAGGATGCGTATATTGAGTCGCCACATCACCTATCATCATGCTTCGATAAAAAGCCTGAGTAAACGGTGGACCGATAACCCTCTAGTCTGCTTAGACTTTTCGTGAGCTTCTGTTCTAGCTGCTGTGAAAGGAAACCTTTGGTTCTTTGTGAAAGAGAGAATCGTTCACTTCCTTATCAACAACCCAGTTAAGTTACACATCCCTTATTAGTATAGTAAAGTGTTCAAAGTGTTTGTTGGATGTGCGTACTTTTGATATTGATGGTTGAGGCTATGCAGGGGTCAATACTAAACGAGGAAGTACTAGGTCGAATGTGGGGTTGTAGCGGGAAATTTAAGGTTAACAGTGACGGTCACGAAGCTTTTATCAACTACTCCACACTACAATATCATACTCACAGATGTCTAATTCTATCTTTCCGCCCCAGGATTAACTCAACGAAACCTCTTCAACTAACCTTCGAGTTGGAGGTGGCCATATGAATCCCTACACCCAGAAGCAACCTTGAATAACCGAATGGTAGAACGTGGGCCAGGGTTACGCATATTAAACTCAACGCTCTTAATGTGCATAGATTGACAACCAAGCTTCCATACTACGGCACTTGACCATAGCTGCGGGAACAATCGATTTACGTACCGAGTGGTTTCCAGTTATTCCCAAGAAGTCCCCGTCTATTTCTTTCCATTGGCCATGATCGAGACCGATCTCGACTTTTGGATTATCCAAGTTGGTGATGTGTATGTTCTTTGACTTTGGGCCTGATGGACCTGAAAGAAACTAGACCCACAACTTTTAAGGCTCGAAAGTCTTGGTTGTTAGAGTACTTCAAATCGTGAGTCGAGGGGATAGAATCTCCGGGATTCATTCTACCATGCATTCAACAAAGGAGCTTTAATGGTGCCCGATTCTACAAAAGATAGCCCCACATGGTGCCAATACTTGGACTGACAGATTATTAGTATGGAAATCCGGGGTACCCGTAAAGTACAAGCTAGGGGAAGATCTTCAGGATATATCCAAGGGTAGCAATCTAAAGTTAATCACATCTGAGTACATCCATGGTTGAAAGGATGTGTACGGATACGATTTGCCATTGTCCTGGGTTAGTGAGCTCTCCAGGGTTTCCGGTCGACGAGTACGTGGAGAGTAATTGATAAAGAGGCCGTGTTGCCGACTATGGTTCCTTCCCTTGCGCACACTATCGTTTCTTGTCGCTGTTCTCATCCTAGGTCGTGAAGCAAGATGCATTGGAGCTCACTCACCGCACTCGCGCTCGTCGCGCCCTCGCACGCATTGATCCGATTCGGATGCTCGCAGCTCGTTGTTCAGCGTTTGGATCCTTTGGTCAACCCGGGACAGAATCCATCCGCACATGTTCATCAGATCATTGGCGGAGTGCGTGACTACTTCTCCAAATACTTCATCCTTCACAACTGACTGTCACAGAACTCGTTCAACACGACCATGGACCCGGCCGACCATGATCCACCTGTCCTATCTACATGCACAACCTGCCAACCTGCTGATGACTTCTCAAACTACTGGACTGCTGTCTTGTACTTCCGCTCTAGGAACGGCACGTTTAAGCGTGTGCCGCAAAAGGGAAATGCTGGATTTGAAGGACAGAATGGTGGCATGACTGTCTATTACATGCAGAACCAGCTAGCCGATTACCAACAAAAGTCCAAGGTCACTGCTTTCAAACCGGTTAGTAAACGAGGAAATCGATACCAGTGTCTGTAAACTAGAACCTAACTGATGCAGGGCTTCCGAATGATTGTCGGCAATCCAGCTTCCAACACCAAAGCCCAAGCAGACCAGTTCCCCCAGGTCACTTACACATGTCTTGAAAATATGGGCACTAGGTTCCCCGAAACTAAGGACTTCCCTAAGAAGCCTTGCCCTGCTGGCATCATGGCTAATACTCGATTCCCCACGTATGTTTCTTAGCCCCCGTGGTAGAGTCACTCTACTTACTATGTCTTAGTTGCTGGGATGGAAAGAACCTCGATAGCCCAGACCACATGAGCCACATGTCATATCCTGCTACCGGTACTTTTGAGAACCAAGGCCCATGCCCGGAGACCCACCCCGTCCGTATGCCGCAGCTCATGTACGAGACCATCTGGGAGACGAAGGAATTCAATGACCCGGCTATCTGGCCTGAAGATGGCTCGCAGCCCTTCGTGTGGTCCTTTGGCGATGGGTAAGCATGACAATCTAGGATGATATTGAGAGAATGGTGCACTAACTTTGTATCTTAAGCCTTGGATTCGGCAGCCATGGTGACTATCTTTTTGGCTGGAAGAACGACACACTCCAGAGGATTATGGACGAGTCTTGCTATGTCAATTGCCAGTCTATGAAGACGCAGACTATTGCTCAAATGAACGAGTGCTCCCTCAAAGCTATTGTTAATGAGGATATCGATGGCTGTAAGTACTTTGCTTATCATATTTCCTTTGAAATATATAAACATAAACTAATTTTATCACCACAGGGCTCAAGGAGCTTCCCGGTCAACCAATGATGCGATCTTAAATCCTTGAAACTTCTTTGTGCGAGTATTACCCGATGATCAGGTTGGATAATTAGGCCACTCTCATTCAGAAGATAGTGTTTTAGATTCTATAATTAGTGGTTTTCAAGTAAATCCGTTCATCATGGACGCTCTCCCCAAGACTCGTGAACGTATGATCGAGAAGATCAACAAGTCCGTTAACCACTTCAAGCTAGCGGATCAATTCCGCGTCTATCGCGTACTTCCTTATCCAGACTAGCCCTGCAGCGATTATGCATTAGCAGGAACCCTGGAATAACCAACGAGTTTGAGTTGACGCTAAGCTACGTATACTATTTCAGCTATAAGCTGACAAGTGGAGTCCTGAACCACAATATCATTGCTCCAGCTATTTGAATATCAGTAATCCTATCCCCACACTCCACCTATTCCGTACTTCGTTCTTTTCTAACTCCATCTTCGACTCTCTCCTTCTCACTCACCACTATCTGAACATTTGAACCCCGAAACTAAACAGATTTCTTACGGTGTTTGTTAAACATGTCATCCAATTCCCTCGCATCCAAATTCCCATGGACGACTACCCCACTGATCATCAACGGCCCCCTAGGCGGCTTCGCCCTCTCCGCCCTCGCCGTCTCCGTAACAAAAGCCAGAGGTCTAGGAATGATAGGCGCGATCTCAATCCCACAACTCCGGGAAGCACTTACTCAAACCCAAGCCTCGCTTTCCTCAGACCCCGCCTTCCACCTTCCATCCAACTCCCTCGCAATAGGCGTGGGGCTTCTCCTCTTCGCATTCAAGCTAGATGAAGTCCTCCCCGTACTAGCAGAATTCAAACCAGCAGCCGTATGGCTATTCGCTGCGAAACAGGAAGACGAGTATGCGGGATGGGTAGAGAAGATTAGAACCGCAGTTCCTAACACTACGATCTTTATTCAGTGCGGGAACGTTGCTTCTGCGCTTCAGATAGCCAAGACAGCGCGGCCGGATGTTCTGGCGCTTCAGGGTGCGGATGCAGGTGGTCATGGGTATGAGCGGAGTGCGGGGATTATTTCCTTAGTCCCGGAAGTCAGTGATGCGTTGGTTCGGGAGGGGGTAACTGGGATTGAGGTTGTTGCGGGGGGAGGGATTGCAGAAGGGAGAGGTGTTGCTGCGGCGCTGGCTTTGGGGGCTAAGGGTGCGGTGTTGGGGACTAGGTTTTTGGCTGCGGAGGAGTGCGTCGTGCATAAGGTTTATAGGGAGGTGGTGTTGAAGGCTGTGGATGGCGGGCAGAGTACTGTGAGGAGTAAGGTGTTTGATGAGTTGAAGGGGCCGAATATTTGGCCTAGGGATTATGATGGTAGGTCATGTGGTGCTTTTTTTTTTGAGTAGTTGTGCTGACGAGTTGCAGGCAGGAGTGTGGTTATGAAGAGTTATACGGATTATTTGAATGGGGTGGGTATTGAGGAGATTAGAAAGCTGCATAAGGAGGCTGTTGAGGGAGAGAACGCTGGGTATGGGGTAGATGGGAGAGCGGCTATGTGGGCGGGCACGGGTGTGGGATTGATTCGGGAGGTTAAAGGTGCTGGGGATATTGTGAAGGAGGTTCGGGATGATGCTTTGAAAGTGTTGGGGAGATTGCAATAGTTCTTTTGGAATTGGTAGAAAAGCTTGTTTATGAACTTAACAAATTTACTAGGTTACGTCCTACCCCTTTCTCGACTACGAGACCTATACCGTCTGCGTTCTGTCGATCCTGAAGAGCTCCTCCTCCGACGCGCAGGTCTATCTACTTCGGAATCGGATGCAGTTGGTGATCTATGCCTCCTACGATCCCTTGAATCTGACCTGTCACGATACTTTCTTCGATCCCTTTCGTCAGGACTTCGAGTCCGATCAGCAATTCTTCTTGATTCATCATGTCGATGCCTTCGTGATTTGTCTTCAGTCTTTGAATGCCTGTGCCTCTCGCGATCGTCATCCTTCCGTCGATGCCGACGCTCGCGTTCCACAGAATCATCTCGGTGGCGTCGTGAGTGGTGATGATGATGCTTGCTCTCCTTTTTGTCTTTCTTTAACCTTTTCAACGCAGCCGCAACCTCCTCTTTCTTCTGTTCAACCAAGTACGCCTTCATCGGATCATCGTCATCATGTTCCCGAATAAGTTTCGCCAACGCAATCTCTTCAGATAACAGAGGTCGTTCCTCTTCACTCTCACTCTCAGACCTCGACCGTCTCCTCGACCTTTTCCCATCCGCCGCCTTCTCAACGTTCTCATTATGACCCATAGTATTATCCCTCTCCTCCTCTCCCTCCTTAACCTTATACCTCGTATGATCCACCCGCAACACCCTGCCCATGATCGTTGCGCCGCCTAAATTATCGACAGCAAGATCAGTACTCCGTTGATCCTCGTATTTGAGAAAAGCGAATCCCTTTGATTTACCAGTTTCCTTGTCGCGCACGAGATTGATGAAGACGGGTTCGCCGAACTGAGAGAATATCGTGATTATGTCGCCTTCAGAGAGCTCGAAGGGAAGGCCGCCGATGTATATGTAGGCTGTGTCGCGGTAGTCGACGTGCCATGATCCTTCTGGGGTGACGGCATTTTCCAGCTCGCGCTTGTTTAGCTCTTGGATCTGCCGTATGGTGTTCATGATCGCAGGTAGAGGGCGTTGCGCATGAAAGGTGGACGATTATGGTGAAGTAGCAGAGTGTTGCGCAGAAAAGGTTGGATGGTTATATGGTTATAGCTCCATGCGCATAAACGGTAGATGATTGTGGTAAACGTAGCAGGACGCGTTGCGCGCAAAAAGTGAATGTTATGGTGAGAGTCGCATAGGGCTGCAGATAAATCATTTATGATGTCGCGAATGAAGGTATCTGCTCCGTAGCTGGGCCTGCAAGCCAAGGACCCTTAGCTGTTGGGCTTGGCGAAATTTCCCCAGGAACAGACCAGCAAGAGGACCCCCCCAAACAAACCACGCCGCGTCTTTCACCTCTACTCGCTATCACCACCTTGCACCACCACCCATTGCGCTTCTGTACGCCCGCACTCCCAACACCGCTACACAGGAGGATATGGCACGGTAAACAAATATCCTTCCTGCCCACCTAACGTACATTTCCGCGCTGCTCCCCTCACCCATACATCTCTTGAATCTCCCGAACCACCTCCGATATGGCGACCGCGTCACGGAGTGTGTCAAACAACTACACATCTAGGTCCGCGGGCAGTCCGCAGGAGCGCCCGAAGAGCAGCGGTGATGGCAAGTCCGGGATATGGTCTTCAATGCTTGATGGAGCTTCCAGCGGGAAGAGGTTGCCAGAG
This sequence comes from Rhytidhysteron rufulum CBS 306.38, assembly GCA_000467735.1. Lineage (NCBI taxonomy): Eukaryota > Fungi > Ascomycota > Dothideomycetes > Hysteriales > Hysteriaceae > Rhytidhysteron > Rhytidhysteron rufulum. Next base: position 24,186 of record AJFL01000032.1, read on the forward strand.
AAGAGTCTACTTGTTCTAGGTATGTGACTTCACCCCCAAATGCTCATTTTGTCCAGCAGCTTGGTTTATAGCTTTCTAACATAAACCGTCTTCAGGTGGTACTCCAGAAACTCAAAGAGAGTTCCTCGAGTCTGTATCTACGAACCCTGGAAACAATCGAAGAGCAGATCGCGGGCAGAACCCACCGATAGCCAACCAATTTGCGCTGGGTTACACGTATCAAGATGTCCTTGACACCGACCATGAAGGTAATAATACTATATAGCTCTCCTTTTCATATCCTTTTCATAGGTGATGCTAATACTATTCCATAGATACCCTCGCCCGCCTCTCCCTGTACCTCCTTACAACTCCTTCCCCGTCATTTACCCCTCTAATCAAACCCTACCTTACGCCGAAAACGCTACCGAATATGCTCATTGTTATTCTTCTTGACTGGGCGCATCCATGGCTATGGCTCCGTCAGCTTCGAGAATGGATACGGGTAATTCGTTCACTTGTCTCCTCCTTGGATGATGACTCCAAAGATGTTCTGGAAGAGAACATTATCGCATGGCGTGATAAGAGTCGCGGTTCTGATAATGCGGGAGGTAGCTCATCAGATGATGTAGCAATGCCACTCGGTCCGGGAGAGTGGGATGAACCATTAGGCATTCCATTATGCGTAGTTTGTCAGAATGCCGACAAAATCGAATCATTGGAAAGGGAGCGTGGTTGGAAAGAGGAGGAATTCGACTTCATCTTGCAGTATCTCAGAACCGTACTGCTCAAGCATGGCGGTAGTCTAGTGTATACCATGCCATCAGCACCGGGATCGTTACAGACGTTAATTCATTCGAGCCTGGGGATCAAGTCGATGCTAAAGCAAAAGCAACTCAAACACAATGTTATCGATCGCGATCGTGTACTTGTACCACCCAACTGGGATTCTTGGGGTAAGATCAGGATTCTGAGGGAAGGCTTCGATGTGGAAGGCGTCAGCAATGCTTGGGGTGTCGATATCGAAATCCCGTCACACATGCGCCCACGAAATCAACAGAACGCAATTCAGGATGGTGATGCAGCGACGGATACTGGGGCGCAGCCGGTTCAAGAACCCGAAGAAGAAGAGGAGGGTCAAACCGCTGTCTCGGTATATGAAGAAACCATACGCAACCCCGAACAGGATTACGCTCTTTCTGCACTCAACGCAAAGACTGGGGATGGTGTCGAAGTTCCAAGCTCAGATTCGCAAGGTTTCCTCGCGTCACAAGCTGAAGTTTTGGACCGGCTACGACAAGAGGACGATCGGGAAAAGAGTGCCAAGGAAAATAGGAAAGGAGCACCAACCCAATACCTCGCTCAGGATGACGCCAGCGGTGTGGTGGAAGAGCACATTGGGCCAGTTCAATTCAATATGGGAGGCATTCAAGTCAATGCCGATGAGATGGTCAAAAGACTACAGGTTCGTAAACTCCAACTATCCCTGACCTATTCCCGGAAGAAGAGGTCCAGGAAAACCAACAAAACTAACACGTGCATGAACTCAGGATCGACAAGCAAATGCAGTGGACTCGGACACGGAAATATCGACCTCACCTCCAGTGGTTGATTCAAAGGCAGAGAATGATCGGCTGGCCTCTTTCTTCGCCGGCCTGATAAAGAAGGGGGAAACTTCTAAATGAATCCTACAACCCTTCTTTAATCAAAATGATCAGATTAAATGCTTCTTATTTCTTCCACTCTACTCTACGCCGCTGGTCTCAAAGTTCTTTTCCCAGTCTTTCAGGTACTTGCATTGCTTTATACCCATTGGCTTTGGTAGCTTCTCCTAATCCATCCTTCTTGCATCGTGGTATAGTCACATGATCATCTTTTCGATGCAAAGTTATAGCGTCTCTGCTCTACTCGACTCTTTTGCCCTTGCCCGATCTGCCGAATTTGCCATAAACTCGCCTCACGGTCGTGCAATGATACATTTAATACTAACGGTACCGGGGGGAATGGTGAAAATGGGTGGACTACTTGCATTTATGTGGCACATAATAATCAAAGCGATGATAAATTGCAGACTTTGATGCAGGGTCCTAGCAGTGTGCCTCGAGACTGAGAAATGAGAGTACTGGTGATGGGTGGACAATGGTGGGCAGATATATTCTAAGAGAGCCAGTGTCCTACTATTTGGACATTCAATTCAGTTTATCAAAACAATTCAAATCAACTCCATGCCTTGTAGATATATCTTCTAGGGTGAACAGAGTATTGGACATATTATTTGATGCATTAATCTATCACTCCAAACCCTCCCGCCTCACAAAGCAAGGATGCCAATCCTCCAACCAACAACACAGATCAGGCACCAGCATTCATCCACAACACCCCCATACATAACCCAACCAACCTCCAACTCCTCAATCAACCTACCTCCCCATCAGAATGCCCGACACACCACCAACCCATCCAAATCCAAACCAAACCGCGCCATCAAGCCCCCTCATCAAGCCACCCCTCCCCATCCAGATCATCCACCACACCCAAAAAACCCTATCCCTAATAACACTAACCTCCCCCCTCCACATCCCCCTCCTAACCCCCCTCCTAACCTTCCCCTCCACCGCAACTCTAGTCCTAGTAACTCTGCTCCCACTCTTCCTGCTCTCAATCAGCACGCTCATAATCCTCCACGCCGAGGCCACCGCGGTAGAAACCGGTACATTAACAGCACGACGCAACTTCACTCTGCAATGTTGGAAGCTGGGGTGGGGGGTTGTTTGGTACGGACCTAGTGTTGTGGTGGTAGTGAGGGATAGGGAGGTTAGAGAGGTGGCGGGGATCGTGTTTTGGGGGGTTTGGGATAGTTGGTTGGTTTGGGGGGTAAAGGGGCCGAGTTTGGCGGGTTGGTGAGTTTTTGGTTTTGGTTTTGGTTTTGATTTTGATTTTGATTGTGGTTGTTGTGGTGAGGGGTGTACTGATTGGTTTACTTAGGTTGTCTTTGGTGCTAGGGTTTGGAGGTGCGGTTTGGTATTGTTTTAGGGAGGGGTTGAAGGGGAGGATTAGACTTCAGGATAGAGATGGGTATGGTGCAGTAGGAGATGAAGAGGTGGATGGAGAATTAAGGGGTACGAGACATGAGGGTATGGTTTGATGTACGGAGTGCTGAGAACATGTCTATGGGATTATGAGCATTGGCGTATGCGGGTGCGCTTCTAAGCTCTGTAGTCAGTGACGTACATTAACATGGCACGCCTGATTCCAGCTGAACACTAGATAAACTCGGAATAAAACAAGATCAAGATTGGAAACAAAGGCTAGGGGGTATAATATCTCCATTCAACATGACTAAATACATCCTATCCCGCCCAATCCCTACTCCAAGAACCAGTCCACCACAGATGAATCGTTAAACTTCATGCTTTGAAACGGGATGACTCCCGCTTACAAAACATAAGCCAACATTCCCAAGAGGCCAGCGACAGCGACAGGTGCGGCATTAGCATTAGCGGCACCGGTGAATTGAGAGGGCTTGGCGCTCGTGTAGGTTCCGTTTGCGGATGGGTAGGGGTAGCCGGAGGGAATGGCGGAGACGGAAGATGGCTTGACGGTGGTGGGCTTGGGTGGGATGTCGGCGGTTACGGTGACGGTGGTGACACCGCAGAAGGGAGCCTCGGTTTCCTTGGGGGGAGCATGGTAAACGTTGACGGTAGAGGTGACAGGGGCGACGACAGCTGGTTGGGGGTTAGTGAGGTGTTGACATATAGCGTGATCGGATGGACGTACAGGTAGCGTTGCTAGAGGCTCCGTAACCCTCGTGGGCGGTAGCAACGGCGGCGAACGCAAGAGCGAAGATGCTGAGGAATTGCATGGTGATTGATTGAGTATTGGGTATAGGGTATCAAAGAAATTAGAATTTAGTGAGGTGGGTAAAAGAGTGTAGGTGCTACAAAGAGCGATAGTTGTTGTGGTAGTAAGGACTGACTGTGAGGCGTATTACAGCTTGAAGAAAAAAAGAAAGAGAAAAGGGAATCTGAGGCGGTTGCGGCAAGAATTATATAGTGAATATGGCATTTTCCTCGGCGCGCCAACCACGGCCGGAGTAGAGCATCCAGCAGGAATTGCTATCGGGAATTGAGGCTAATTGAAGCTGTGATAGTCACTAAGAGCCGTTAGTGTGATTGGTGGTTTACCGCTTCGAGTGTTTTACAACCGTGCCTGATGATCGACCGAGGGATGTTTGTGCCGCAGTAACACTGAACCATGAAAAATAATCTGCCAATCTTATATCGATACATGATGGCGACAGATCCTATCAGTATGGTGTGAACGGTGAGTCGTCGGAAAGGAAATTATGAAGGATGCGCTCTTAACCTGTTTCTTGCTTGCAAAGTTCCCCACACGATAATAACACCACAACACCACCTTCCGACCTACGATATCTCAGAATCTGAAGATAATAAGGAGGTAGTAGAGACTAGAATGATTGATTCGCTAGTGTTTGATAGGGGGTTAAACCGTTTTTATTGGCACTCTAACCCGATGTTCACGCCAAGGCTAGAAAAGGGGTCCTGCATCAGTGAACAGAGGTGGTGCAAGGAACGCTCTTTCACCTCCACATTTCATGGCAAACCGTGGCACGAGCCGCTCTCAGGCGCAGGGCAATGAGCCGTCGATAACAATTTAAAAAGTTTAATTGAAAGCTTGGATTCCAGCATTGGTCGCTGGTTTTGGGCAGGTCGGTATGCAAGCCCTGGTCATTCGGAGCATTACCGAAATGATGACTGGTTGTTGGACGGCAAGCTTGGAGTTTAGTGCATGGTGAGACAATGAAACATAAGATTCCTTCCGGAGGTTGGTTGCGGAGGGAAAGCCAGCGACTTTTGTCTTGAAATGTGGGTGTTGTTTTCTAGAGATGTCTTTCAGATCGATACGAGGTTTTAAGGTTTCGGCTGCCGGTGCACGTGAACCGGCTTATCTTATCCACCAACCTTATCCTTTCATCTCCCAAGTCCCACTCATCCGAACACACGATGATCGATCTTTATCATGTAAACTCCTCAGGGTGCCTTCTCCTCATTCCAGATATCGCTATGCATAGTTTGTGAGTAATATTCTGTCAAGAAACGCGTGCAGAAACACTTCATGGTTCATCATTCACACGTCTGTGCGTATTTCCAGCATCAAATAGCATTGATTGGATATATAGTCCAGGACCTTCCCATTAATACATTAACACCTTGCTCTAACATTCTTCAATTAGATTAAGACCGTCAACATCGTTCCTTGAACACTTGTCCCTTGCAGCATTGCCTTAAAGCCTCGCAGACTTCCAAGATGCTTTGAGCACATGTTCTCCAGTGTCAAATAGTTCGTCAAGACCGTACTCGTTTAAACAATGATGTTCAAGACAGCGGCACCACCGAGACCGAGCAGAGCGACAGCGGGTCCTATATAATGTTAACAAAGCGATTCAATTACGACGAGATGCGATGTAGATTTGCTTACCCATGGTGGGAGCTGCGTTGCCGGACTTGGTAGCAGAAGCGGCAGCAGAGCTGGCAGCCTTGGATGCGCTGGAGGCAGCAGACGATGCGGCCTTGGATGCGCTCTCAGAGGCCTTTGAGGCGGAGGCACTGGCGCTTGAGGCGTGGGAGGCGACAACGCTCGAGACGGAGGCAGCGGATGAAGCAACTGAGCTAGCCTGGCTGGCAAGAGAAGAGGCGCGGGAAGAGGCGACCGAGGATACCAAGGAAGATACGATTGATCCCTGGGCGGAGACGACGCTGGCGCCGAGGGCGATGGTAAGAAGGTTGGTGAAGGCGACCATTTTGAAGATGTGGTTTATGGATTTGATGGAAGAGGACTGAGATGCGTAGGAAGTTGATGAGATGCTGGATATGGAACGAAACCTGAGAGAAGTCTTCAGCTTTATAAGTTCAGCTTCTGACTGAGTTTCCTCCCTTGTTACTCCGGATCGACGATGTCGATATGGACCAGATTGCCTGCCATTTCGTCATCGGGTGTCTGGATTGTCTGATGGCAATTGGCTTTTGTCGATGCCGTCGTTGAAAAGCCACCGTTCGTTAAGCTACGAGTACAGACCATAGGCAAGCGTAGAATGACCAACTTCGGCGACTCTACTACTCAATGGCTGTTTTAGGAAGACCAAGTCTGGCCGGAACGAGTTAGCCCAGAGGTCGCTCCTCCAAGACGGGTGATCGCCTCAGAAGCCGGGGGGGATCGGTTTCTCGACTATCTCCAAGTATTATTAGATGACGTGAAGATGTGGAGTTGTTTGTTGTCGAGGAACCGGAAATAAACCGCTCTAACTGCCTCAGCACGTGCCCTCGTCACACGTGATGGTCCAATCTCGAGCTTCTTAGTGGCTTCTGGCGCCGTACACGACTCATTCATCTCATTACCTCATGGAGATCCATCAAAGCTCTAACACCGCACGCTCAAGCAATCCATATCCACTTTAAACGTCAATCATCACACAACGCAGAACACCGAGACATCTTTGCCCAAGCCAGACAACCGGCAGCTCACAATCCGGGGAAGATCTTTCGTTAGGGGCTAGTGCGGTCTAGGCTCTCAGAAAGCAACTACGAGAGTACGCCGCCTCAGTGACCGCCTTTCCGTCAAAACAAGATTTCCAAGTTCCAGGAACAAGGTGCTCGATATGGGTCGAGTTTGCAACAGGACCTTGGTTGTAACCAGCCACGCCAGGGGTTTGACTTCCATCCCTCCACCAACCGATCTGCAATATGTTCTCTTGTTTTCACGACCCCAGACACGGCATTGGTCGGATGTCGGTGAGGCGATTTAGATCTTGCATGATGTGCGGGGAGCTTGAAGATTCAGCTGAACCCGGTACTCCCCGTACGCATACGGCTGAAAAGCTTCACTCAGCCTCCACGATTTAGTTAGGGTCGTTGAGCGCGGCAGTGAGCAAAATGCTTGATACAACCAATGGAAACGTGTTCACTGTCAGCGTGCGAGCTTTATCGTCTCGAACTCGAATTATCTATCCACTACCAACAAGAGTGTCAGCCAACACTCATACTCCAGATCATTCATCAACACCTTTGATGGAGAGGAAGAAAAGCATATTCGAAGCCTCGGATTAGGAACCCTGCCGTTGATCTTTTGATGCCACTTCGCCTGCCAAGAAAGACCGCAAAAGCTTGTTCGTATTCACGTGGAGCTCTTCCCGGTTACTAAATACCGCATAAGCTTTTACTCCACAATTCCTCAACCGCTACGATAACCACACAGTCAATTGTTTCAACTCCTATGTGCTATGAAGCCTCTCGATGATTACACAAGTCAAACCCCAGCTAAGAAATGCATTCACTAATTCGAATAAGTAGTTTATCCACAACCGATAGGGAAGGGCTCACAATATTTGACGCATGAGTTTAGCCTACAGTTCGTATTCTTCATGCATCTAGTTTATAGTCACCATTGTGCTCCACTCTATTTTAAAGGAAAATGTACCCGCTGAGTCTAAAGAAGTTCCACCCAAAAACATCACAACTTTAGACACTACAGATTCAAGAAAACAATACCGTCTTATCCCAGCACTGAAATCTCCAATCTATCTCCGATACTCAGTATTCCAACAAGAACAAACCCCCTACCCCATCAACAAAACAAACATCAAAACCACAATCACAAACCCCAGTTTCGTCTTCTCCTTATTCAAACACCGTTCCTCCAACCTCGTCATCAACAGCATACTCAACAACAAAATCCCCTAAATCAAATTAGCGTCATGATCACCAAGCCCTCAAACAACACAAATCAAAACAAAAAGAAAAAACACCACATACCCATATCCAAGCCGTAGCCATCCCACTACCACTTACACGATCTCTCAAAAGCCCTCTCCCCTCCCACCCAGCAAGCAGCGTAAACACTCCAAACCCCAACGCAAGCCCCAACGTCACCACCACAATCAGAAAATCAGCCCACATCTCATATGTCTTAATCCACGATGTCTTACGCACGAGTTCCAGATTCTTCATCTTCAGTTCCTGGTTCCTCCAATTCAAATCCCGTCGTAATTTCGCATTTTCTCGCCGCGCGTTCTGGAGTTGTATGTCGAGTTCGTCACGCTCGGCTGTTGATCGTGCCATGGAGTCTAGAATGTAGGCATCGTGATGGGAATCGCTGTGCGTCTCTGTCGGAGATATTCCTCCTAGTATCTCTCGTTGTCGAAGTAATAGGTCTTTTAGCTGCTGTGGGAGTCCCAGAGGCCTTTCTCGGGATCGAGGTGGAAGGGAAGGTGGAGGTGTAGGTGGAGGTGTTGATGCTGGGTCCTGATGCACGTTCTTCTCGAATCGAGCTTTTTCTGGTTCATCGTGAGACGAAGGTGAAGGTGGGTGTGAAGGCGGAGGTGTTGCCTGAAGCAGATTCTTCTCAAGTCGATCTTTCGCTGATTCATCGTCTATGTTTGTTTGCATTCTACGACTCATCTCGTTATAGGGAACGGGGAGTCTGTTTCCGGTTCGCGTACGAGGTTGGTGGTAGGTGGCATATTTCTCTATTTCTCGGCTTTGTTAAAATTTCAAAGGGATTCTCAGATATATTTATGCAATGAAAAGTCAGAGCGGAAAAACCTACCCATAGTACGATGACTCGACGCTCTGATTTCAACGTCAAAGTACCAAACAATCACACACTCGCTCTATCGAACACCACAAAAAATAACCAAACCACAATGTAAATTTTTCTCTCTAAAGCAAACTTGACTACATACATACTGCATGACCACCCCAACCACCACCACCGCTCTATCCCTAACACAAATAAGAAAAACATGCTGATAAAATGAACGCTTTGAAAAGCCTTGATAACAGGGGGAGGGAAGGTATCCGGCTTTCTCTAATATGTATACGTGATTTCCTCCGTAAATATATCCACAGAGGATTGATTGGTGTCGAGGGTCGGTGTGACAAGCCGAACGAGAGGTTTATTCGTTTGTGGAATAAGAGGATAGGTGAAGCGAGGGAGAAAAATAATGATGCATTTCTTAATTCCCACCAGTTCTCTGTACGCAATCCCATTCATACTGTTTATCGGTCAGCGTTGAGGACAATAAGGTGATAGAATGCATTCCCGGAAGAAACAAATTTGCAAAGCTTGACAATCATTACTGCTACAGTAATGTACTACACCACTACCACTCTTCTCTTCTTCACCTCAGATTCAAGAAAATGCCAACCTACCACTCGGCCATCATCATCACCTGTATACACCACCTGAGCCATTGGTAAGATACATGTAATCGGTGCACCATAATTAGCGCCACGAGTATGATCTGTATGATTGAGACGTTTAATGAGATGGATTTGCCAGCGACCGGCTTGGGAGAGGGTGACATTCCAGATCTGATAGGTATTAGTTTGGGCACCGTGGTAAGAGTTAGAAAGTTAAGAAAACTCACATTGACAACGCCCCTCCTGTGTCCTGTGAAAATCAACTCCCTCTCCACCCATTCATCTCCAACACCTTCCCAGAACGAGCAGCATGAAATGGTATCGTCTGCTTCCGAAGTATCGCATACTTCTTCGTCCAACAATATCTTCCCGTTAAGTGTACACAAGACTAAACGGGAGCCGCAACAGAGCATGATCTTCCCACTAACGTTGTTGATTCTGGCGCATTGTGCCGGAATGGGGTCTCTCTTATATCTCGGTCCGAGATCAAGTTCCCGAACAAAACTCGAGAGATTCAGATCCCATAGGAAAACTTTGCCATCCGAGGATGCAGAAAGGAAGGTACTGAATGCACGGGAAGACGCAAGCGTAATGACGGGACTGCGGTGGCCAAATAAAGTCGTTACGGGCTGCAGTTCCACGGCACCCTTTTCGCCTCGAACGATACTCCATATTGCTACTGTGCAGTCTGCACCAGCTGTTAAAAGCGTGCGACCGTCCACAAATAGTGAAGTGGTAAGTTGACCAGAGTGCAAGTGTTCAAATAATCCAAGAAGCTTCTTGCTATCTGAGGCATAGAACCTCACGCTACCATCGGTGAAACCCCACTCCATGTAGCGGTCGTATAACGGGGGAATGTTGTGGCGGAAGGCGGCTGAACAAAGCAGGCGGTCGGTCCTTTGGTTGTACACCAGGGAAGATATCCGCTCTTGAGAATCTAGCAGCGTTGCTGGAATCCGGGTGAGTGACTCTGCAGCATTGTCTAATCGTATGTTTTTCTGTGAAGTGTCGTCCTTTTGTGGATGAGTGCGCTGGAAAACTTGCAAAGGTGTTTGACCAAAGTTGTGAATGATGCCAATGGTAGCAACACGCTCAACTGGATCCGTGATATTGTCTAAATCAATAGCTCCATGGTATGACAAGTGATGAAAGACATTGGTGGCCTCCACGGCCGCGTCACCTCGTTGTTTAAAACCAAAAACGAGGTCAATCCAATTATGCAGGTTTTTGGATACATAAGGACTCTCGAGAGCTTCTCGATGCTTGGCAATGAAGATTGCAGGATCACCCTTTGTCCATGGTGGAAGAATGACGTTATCAATCTTCTCGCCTGTATTCTTTTGGCCAAAATTATAGCCATTTATGTTGGTGAGAAACTCGGGGAGGTAGAAGAATTCGGGAGTTAGTTCGCGGACGTCGGTCATGTTATCCCGAGATGCTGAGAGCCACGCCTTTTCAATTGAATCAAATAGTCGGTCTGCATGATCGAAGTTACCACCTTGAAGTAAAAGATATGACTGCACAAACGGCTGGAGGCGTATAAGGTAAGATGCGACAATCATGGCTGAAGAGTAATGAGTACCGTAATGGAAAGGGGGTTGCGCTGTATGATCCCCCATTTCGGCAAAAGACTGAAAACGTTCTCTAAAATCGGCCTCTCGAGATGGGGTTTGGCAACCCATAGGTTTTGTAAAGTCTCGGAATGACCTTGGATCCGTTAGGTCCAGCTCCTCACTTGTATAGTCTGCGAGAACCCATGGGAAAACAGGATATTGTGTTAGGTCGTTGAATGTCCTGCCAGCAAGAGTATTGACTAGCATAAGATAATGGAAGTTGGATATTTCGCCTTTCAGCCACCTCTTCGTTGCAGGATTGGATGATACACTATTAAAAACGGTCGCGAACCTAGATCCAAATGTTTGAGGCGCTTCCTCAGGATTACGCAAGGAATTGAGGCGCCAAGCATTGTCCGAATTCGCGACGAGGTCAGGTTTGTTCACAAGTGGCGCTCGGGACACGAGTTTTGTGTACAGCTCATTTCGAACGACGGCCGAAATGGCCGTCAATAAGTAACTCCGACCGTCCGCGAAGAACATCTCAATGGCAACATCCCGGAAGAGGAAACGACGCTTCGAAATACTGATGACCTCAGTCCATTTCCAATGTCTGGCGGATTCTTCTTGATCTCTTGGCTGGGGACGTCGTCCGACCGTGTTTGTTGTCTGCTTCCCAGCGATGATCTGCAAATAAGCATCACGCTCGTCCGGTGGAGCTTGCCAGGATCGCACGATTTCACCATCGGACCTTTGGAAAAAGTCGTCGAGAAGATAAAGACAATCTTTCCCAAGGATGAGAAGACCTTCGCAAGCCTCCAAACCCACAATTCGTGAGACGTTGGAGACGTGTTGTACTTGGTCACCACGTTGGAGACTTCGCATGACCTTCCGATTTTTATCTTCAAATCCATCCTCATCTTCGTTAGGATCTTCGACTATTTCAAAATCCTCGCCGAGTTCTGAGTCTGATTCCCTATTCTCAGGTTCTTCAACTTCACCAAGGGCTGTTGTTCGGTGGGAATCGGGGCCATCCACTGGCGTGACTCCGATCGAAGCCTTTGAAGTTATTTGTGGGACATTTGTATCGAGTTTCAATTTGTTCCTCGTTGGCAAATCCGAATCCTTGCGTTTGGGCTGGTAATCATCCTGGCGCGTGTTGTTGTCCGGAATTATGCGCATTCGCATTCGATTGCGGCCTTCTGTTTCGTCTAGGCGCCACTTCGATGGGAAACCATCCTCGAATAGGGAGCAAGGACCTTTCAATTGCCTGTCTAACTTGGCCATGACAGATGAAATGAACGTTAAGTTGTCCTGCTGATCCTGAAGGACTCGCTGGTGTTTTAATCGCTCGGATGCGTGTACATTTGACCGCCAATGATTTGTCTGGACTTCATGTCTACTCCAAATGGTGTCGCTGGAGAGCTCTTCTGACTGCCACTGCTTGAGTTTCTCTTTACGTTTCGAAATTCGATTCTTCAGCGTGTCGGTGGTTTTCTTGTTTTGCTCTTGCACAAACTCTTGCCAGCTCTTGGCCATCGTTCCAAAGAAGAACGCATCGAGATCATCTTTGTTCTCATCGATCCAGTGTAGGAAAGTTTCATTATCAATTTCCATCAGCTTGTGGAACCCTCGGAATATGTTCTTTCGCTCGCCGGTGGTGGCGAAATTTAGTATTTCAGATGTTTCATCTGGCTTTTGAACTAACAAAAATCTCCAAAGATTGGCGGCTGATAATCTCACGGTCTCATATTTTGAGACTAATTTGGTATAAAGGAGATAGCAGAAAAGTCTCAGGAACAATACTTCATTGTTTTCCGATGAGAGAATGATGGTTTGCCAATAGATGAGTTTGTCGATGAAAGCAACCGTTGCACTTTCTTGATCGGATTCATCCTCATCCGCTAAGCGCAAAAGAACGACGCGTAGAAAGACAGACCGAATGGTACCGATCGCTTGGGTACACAGCCGTACGCTTTTCAACTTTGCAATATCTGATCGCTGCAGATATTCCAACAAAGTTCCGGTGAAGTCCAAGACTGGATCGGCGCCGTTGAGAAACCAACCTTCAAAGACAGACTCTGCCAAGTGTGTGGCAAACCGAGATAGGTTCGTCAGAACTCTTGGCTCGTGGAGCAAACTCTGATTTAACTGGATAGCATTGGACACAGTAGATATAGCGTTGCGGATGATGTATGATTCGAAATAAGCCTGGTGTTCCTGGAAGCCGGGCGGTGTTTTTTGGAATAAGCCAAGACCGGGGAAGTCTTTTCTTTGAAGAATCTGGTCCAAAAATACTCCTAGAACAACTTCAAGCATGCCCTCTACAACAGTACTGCCAACTTTTATTGCTACAGGCCCGCCATTACGCGAGGATAGCATGGGGTTGAAGCGAGGCGTTTGCTGAGAGCTGCTAGGTTGACCCGAAGAAATCAAGACGAAGGAAGAGGCTCGGCGGAACGGAAGCACCCGATGGGCATCGGCATTGGAAGGTGGTTGTGTGCTAGTGGTGCGAATTATAGGAGGAGCTTCCTGGTTGTTGGATTTTGAGAATGGCTGGATAACTACATCTTGACCTTCAAACGTCAAAGCCGAGCCTCTAGACAACAGTTCGGTCTCTGCACTGACGTTGTCGGTCGACACAATCACAGGATACAGAACAAAAAGCAATTCCTGGATGTAGTTGGATAAAGTCGCAAACTCCCGATACGATACTGACCGAGAATGAGCATCAGAGAGGAACTGAATAGCAGAATTCAGGACAGTAGCGTAATCGCTAAGTCGCTCAACCTGAGGTCTCCTGGGATCTATGGATGTTAGAAATCTTAATCTGAAAATAGCAATACAAACTTACCTATAGATGGTTGCTTCGCATTCAAGGACATGGTACGCCTACGGCCTCGAGCAGGCTCAGGGGCTGCCTTTTGCCCTTCACTCACAGATTCGGGGCTTAATGACGAATTGCTAGCTTGATCTTTGACGATAGCTCTTAAGCCTGTCTCAAGCATAGCGGTAATTACAGGAAAGACCTCCGGGTAAACCACTCGAAGATTGTCATGTGCTATGAAAACCTCGGTGAGATTATAAAGATCAAAATCTCGTTCAAAATCAATTGTCGCAACATCGCGATCAAAAAGGATAGCAAGACAGATAGTCCATATACCAGGTGTGTTCCACCAGGCTCTGAGACGGTTCTTCATAATGACAAAGCCGCCGCTCTTGTCTGCAAACTTTTTGATATAGTGCGGTCCGTTCAAAACCAACAGACGGGCAAGAATCTTTGCACCGAGGGTCACAACACGTTGGTCGGGTTCAGCGAGCAGGTATAGCAGCCACTTGGAGATCTATTAGTGAAATGCAGATGAATATACCAAACCATATCTCTTACTTTGTTTGTCACGTTCTTTGCGAACCGCTGGATGTCGCCAATGTTACCCCTCTCACAAAGAAGCTCCGAGAGCATAGTGAGAATGGCAATACCAAGCTCTGCCAATGGCATCCCGCTGATTGTCGCCGGATCCTGGCTAGGGCTTTCGGAACGTGGAGTCAAACTTGGGGGAGTAAGCGAGGGTGGCGTGCCTCTTCTCAAACGAACCATGCTAGTCTTTGGTCGTAAAGTCTTCTTCGTGAACGAGCGACCATCATGAAGAGCATACGTAACAAAGAGGGCTAAAAAGCGGGCATTCTCCCCCGAGAAATTGATTCTTACCAAGGTCTTGAAAGCTTTGAGGAAATGTGGAAATACATCCACGGAGAAAGGCTCACCCTTCAAAGCATCGATCAATCGTTTTACAACACCTACACGGTTATTAGCCCATGGACCGTTAAAATAATATAGTTAACATACGGATTCTGTGAAAGCGCTTCACATTGTAATGATGATGCTTGCTTCCCTTTGCAAAATCAATGAATTGTGCATAGTAGAGCTTCTGTGTCTCTAACGATGTCGACTTGCGCCATATTTCGAGGTCCACGAGAAGGACTCGATATGCCAACGGATTGATAATGAGAGACTCCGTTGGATTTTGCTCATCGTAACCTACGAAGCGTAGGACCACTTTGAGCAATTCCAACATGAACGATTCACGCTCCGCAGTGCTCATTTCAACTGCCACTGCCTTGCGGTTGGAGGGACCAAATCCGAGCTTCTGCCGAACCACCTCAGCGAGGACAGCAAAACCATTATTACTCTCCATAGCCTCGCAATTACGCCAGTTACCTTCTACCGCCTCTAAGAGAATCTTGACAGCCCTTAAAAGTGCAGGGGGAGACTGTGCTGACTGAACAAGTCTAATACCCACGGCGGCGCAACCTCCTACCCGCCATATGGCATCATCCAATGCTTGGGGAACAACAACAACAGGGGACCCGGCCAAGCGTCCGTAGCCTCGTCTCTGGGACAAGGCATCATTCACTGATGGCACCGCGGCATTGATTATCAGGGGAGTTCCACGAGTTCTTGTATGTTTGTGAAGTGTGAAAGCTGATTCTCTCGACAAGGACCGGATGAGTTGGGATTCATCAACATTATTTCTATCATCGTCATCCATGACTGAAGAGGGTGAAAAACTGAGCAAGATACGACTCTCGGGCATTAGGTTTCCCGCGCTACTCCTGATAGCCGAAACGATATCAGATCGTTCCTCTTTGCCTGGGTGGAGTATCTCATTCTGAACGTGCAATTCAGCAGAGGTTCGATACGTCTGGAATGAGCCAAGTCTATCCTGGAAGTTGCCACAGTACCTGGGTCCCAACTTATGATGGACGGCAATAAGTTCGTCGGAAAGTGGTTCCTGGAAGAGATGGAAAGATGCCATAGACAATTTTGAGCAAAGTACATTACGTCCTAGTCGTGGAGCGAGGGTTTGCGGCGTGCCCAAGAATGCAAGAATTTCGGCCTGTTTCTGTCCACTAGATGAAAGGGCAACAAAACTCTCGGTGCTTCCATCAATAAATGGAGGGCTTGCAGGGAAGTGGCATTTCATGGACTCGGCAAATTCACCATTGACATAGAGTGAAGCTCGACTGGCGCCCAAACCCATGGTTTTTGCACTTGCCCGCCTATGAACAACAGCAACATGGTACCATTTTCCCTCCTCAAATTGGGTCGCTTTTTTGAAGCGTATGCTTGGTGAGGTACCGGAGGATTGGAGGGATGTTTGGAGGATAAAGCATCGGGTATCCTTTTCTATATATGCCATGACAAAACAGGTTTGACTCGCATCGAAAGCTCCAAATATAGTGGTATGACAGTTGGGGTCGTATTTATCTACTCGTATCCAGGCCGTGATGGTATAACCACCACCAGGAGTCGAAGGGGGAAAAGGTCGGCCCATATCCGGTAATTCTATCGCGCTATACCCCTGCAACGAGAGATCAAATTGAACGAAGGGCGGCTCTCTGGACGTTACCATGCCATTGAGGAGAAAGTCTGCAGCTTCTTCAGAAGTTGCCGCTTTGCGGAAAATGTAATAGGCGTCTTCTAGGCGATTTATGCCGTAGTGGATCAGATTGTCTCCAAGTTCTCGGAGCAGTCCGACCTCAACCGGAGAACATTTCTCCTCAAAAAGGGCGCGCAATACGATTGAAGGGGCTCCGGTAATGTGTAAGGCAGCTTTGTTATATGACGATATTCTTACAATCTCCTGGATGGCTAGAATAACCAGTGCAGAGAGGGGTTGGCGCCTTGTAGTGGACACATCTGCCCCTGACAGCATGAGCCAGAAATGTAATATTGTGGGCATGATGTCTGCATTTTGCAGAACCTCATTGCCACTGAAAACCTTTCTGATTTGACCACGCAGCGCCTCCAAGTCTATGGCTGGATCACCATTAATTGGCTCCGACTCAACCTGTACGCTGATCTCTGCAGTGGCTGGAGTTTGGACATCACTGCTTTCTTCTGTTGCCTGCTCCTCTACCTTTGCATCATCTTTGCCTAAGCGGTCAGTCGGTCTGAAAATACGTGTCATCGCTTCTTCTCCAAGAGCAAATGCAAACAGGCAGCCGAATAGCTGCTCTTGTCCCGCATCATCACGGCGGCTTTGGGATTGAGTACCAAAGATGCCGGTGCTACCAAGGGCTTGCTCAAGGGCTTGCCACCCTCCGTCTTCTACCCGCTTTGCAAAGTATCGCCCATTGCCTGAGTGTTCACTGAGGGCTTCGGAGAGGACGTCCAGGGTCGCTTTGAGGACCTCGAAAAATTCGACCCGAATCTCGGACGTCAATTTCGAAGGCTCGTAGAAGCCCGAAAGCGAGCGAATGGTAGACAGCAGGACATCGAAGCCCTGGATGTAGCGAAAAGCATCTTTCGTCTGGGTTTGTTCGGGAGATTCTATCAGCAACTGGCGCATTCGGCGGAGCGCATGACTCTGAGATTGGAGGGTATCGGCGGAGGGCGGGTGGGTAGCGGAGGCATTTGTGAGCTCGTCAGCGAGGCCTCGCAGCTCAGCAGTCTGGTTGTTTGTAAGGAATGGCCTTGAAGCGGCGGTCGAGGACCTATGGCGGCGTGCCTGGCCGTCCATGTTCAGGTGCAACCCCCGCCGCTAAGACAATGTTGAGGGGAGAGGGTCTTGGAGAAAGGATGGACCATCTCTCGCACCTCGGAGGAATCAATAGGCCAAGGGAGAGAACGAGGTGCGGATATCACGAATTCGGTGGGGGGAGGGTTGTCAGCAAGCGCTCCGGCGCGCGTCTACAGAGGCGGTTGAGGATTATGGTGTTGCTTTCTGACGCAACTGGGAGAGGAGAAGCTTGGACTATTTTCTGATACAGGCGGGCCGCTGCTCCTGTGCCTCGGGCACCTCGACGGACAGGACGCAAAGAACGCAAGGAGGAGAACAAAGCAGCGCCAGGGGGTTATTCACTGGAGGGTGCAAAAAGGAGCACGCGTCCCATCCACGCCGTCGTTCAATGCCGCAACGGTGAATAGTGAATGTTCACGAGGCAGCAGCAGTTACGGGTGCAGACACTGGCAGGCACACACACCTGGGCACGCTGCCTGCACGGCGACGCCTGCACCCAATGCGGCCTAGCCTAGCACCTTGATCTTGCCTCACCGCACTCAGCCTCAGCGGCCCCCGATTGGCCGGGGAAGGAGCTATCGCTGGGGGTTGTCCAGTCAGAGCAGCGCTAGGGTGCAGAAGGGGCAAGGGCGCAACTCCCACATGACACAGCCAAGTTACCCGCCTCGTCATCCGGAGAGGCATTGATAAGAGAGCTCGCCCATCACAACATAGCTCTCCAACCTTCACTCATCCATCCTCCCCCATCCTCTCTCCCCATCCCCCTTTCTCCATCCTTTGCATCAACGCTGTCCATCAATCGTTTCCTTTCCTTCATCTCTGTTTTCTTTGCACAAAGCCCGACAGCTTAGCCGCCACCATGAGGTCTGCTGTCGCACTCTCACTGCTGCCCATGCTGGCAGCAGCTACGCCTGTCCTGAACGTTGGCACCATCCACAACGATGCAGCTCCAGTGCTCGCGTCGACGAACTCCAAGGAGGTCCCCAACTCCTACATGGTCGTCTTCAAGAAGCACGTCAAGCACAAGGACACCAAGGGCCACCACCAATGGGTCCAGAGCATCCACGACAACAGCCAGAAGGAACGGGCTGAGCTGCGAAAGCGATCTCAGCTCCCGTTGACCGAGGAGGTCTTCCAGGGCTTGAAGCACACCTACAACATCGCTGGCGGTATCCTAGGTTACTCTGGCCACTTCGACGATGATACCATCGAGCAGATCCGCAGACATCCTGATGTGAGTTATTTCTTTCGTTTCCATCCCCCAACGCATCCAGCGCTTCGTCTTGGGAAGCTTCCCAGCCATCCTCGCCTCCTATCCAATCCGTTTGCGTGATCGGGGCGTTCATGCACGACACGACCCTTATCTCCGGGTTGGCTCCGCTAGTGCACGCAATCGGCTACTATCGGAGCACGTGATGCCTCCCTTGACCCAAGAACCATGGATCCACCATCAACGACGAATGAATGCTGACGGCGATGCTTTCCACAGGTCGAATACATCGAGAGGGACTCTGAGGTCCACACCATGAAGGATGAGGAGCACGAGACCGAGAAGAACGCCCCCTGGGGTCTTGCCCGTATCTCGCACCGAGACAGCCTGAGCTTCGGCTCCTGGAACAAGTACCTATACTCCGCTGATGGCGGTGAGGGTGTCGATGTCTATGTCATTGATACCGGAACCAACGTCAAGCACGTCGACTTCGAGGGTCGCGCTCACTGGGGCAAGACCATCCCCTCGGGTGATGCCGATGAGGATGGCAATGGTCACGGAACTCACTGCTCCGGTACCGTCGCTGGCAAGAAGTACGGTGTCGCCAAGAAGGCCAACGTCTACGCTGTTAAGGTCCTCCGCTCCAACGGCTCTGGTACCATGTCCGATGTCGTCAAGGGTGTTGAGTACGCCGCTGAGGCTCATCTCAAGGCTGTTGAGGACGCGAAGAAGGGCAAGAAGAAGGGCTTCAAGGGCAGCGCTGCCAACATGAGCTTGGGAGGTGGCAAATCCACCCTCCTTGACCAGGCCGTTAACGCTGCCGTTGAGGCTGGTATCCACTTCGCTGTTGCTGCTGGTAACGACAACGCCGACTCCTGCAACTACTCCCCTGCTGCTGCTGAGAACGCCGTCACCGTCGGTGCCTCCACTCTTCTCGACCAGCGTGCATACTTCTCCAACTACGGAAAGTGTAACGACATCTTCGCCCCTGGTCTTAACATCCTCTCCACCTGGATCGGCAGCGACCACGCCACCAACACCATCTCCGGTACTTCCATGGCCTCTCCCCACATTGCTGGTCTCCTTGCCTACTTCCTCTCCCTTCAGCCAGCCAAGGACTCTGCCTACGCTGTCGCCGATATCTCACCCAAGAAGCTCAAGGCTAACTTGATCTCCATTGCTACTGAGGGCGCTCTCTCTGACGTCCCCAGCAACACCAAGAACATCCTTGCCTGGAACGGCGGTGGATCTTCCAACTACACTGACATTGTTGACAAGGGTGGCTACGCTGCCTCCAAGCAGACGGAGGATGAGGAGACCGTCACCATCACCATCCCTTCCTTCTCCGAGGTTGAGGGTGATATTGAGGAGACTCTCAAGTCTGCTGGCCGTAAGCTCCAGAAGGATGGCTCCCGCCTCCAAGAGAAGATCGAGAAGCTTGAGCTTGAGCTCGAGAACCTCGTCGCTGATGAGATGGAGGAGCTCTTCGAGGAGTTCCGTGATCACCACGTCTCCGCTCGGGAGTAGATTTAACCATCTACTACTCACTTCGGCGTAATCACTTGTTTGGACGAGGCCAAGGAACCCTTTGTACCCATCATACACGCATTTTTGATTGAAGTCTAACGACTTTGTTCTGCTCGCAACGCAAGGTCTTGAGATTATAGGCTTAGCATAGCTTTGTTGCAGATCGTCAAATCTAGCATTATTGTTCATTGGGGTTTTCCGGGTCAATCGCTTCATGGGATGGGATGGGAACAGGTTGGCGCAACATTTTTCACTGGGTCGAGGATCTATCATTGCCATTTGATTTTGTCTAACTATCTCATCGCTTTCCTCTGCCCCGGGTAAAGAGGATCATTGGGTTTTGGGTTATAGTAGTTCCTAGCAAATTGATTATTCTTGAAATGACCTTTTGTTTTGTGATGTTTTCGTGATGTCTCAAACTGAATCGTGTGCTATAGCATAATCTTTGTTGGACTGTCCATCTCATCTGATTAACACGTCTGCCTACTTAACCTAAGATAAGGATAGATATATATAGATAGGTGAAGACGGAGTGTCTAAACATCAAATCAGGAACGCGTATCTAATATTGATGGCTTCTTTCCTAAAGGATGTTCGTTGTACCTATCTCTATATATGATAGCCAAGTAAAGAAAGCCTACTAAAGTATTCGATGTTCGAGCCAAGCAAGAAGCGGTTGTCTTCGTATGCTTAGGATACTTGCTTTACGGAGTAGAACGAGGAAGCGGAGATAGGTATCGTGTCGTGTTTAGATATTGTCAGCCTATAAATT
>AJFL01000033.1:0-48866 GCA_000467735.1 Rhytidhysteron rufulum CBS 306.38
AGGAGAACTGCGGGTCCCGTCCGCTCCCCGCTACATAAGCCTGTAACCGGTGGATTAGTACCTGCGTGGGAGACCAGCAGGGAATCCCCACTGTTGTATGTTTTTTCAGCTTCCATTTTTTTTTTAGTTTGTGATGTGATTAGTTGGTTGGGTAAGTGGGTGCGAGTCAGAGGATGGGTGACCGTTGACGAGTTTGGGAGCCGGGCAGCAGTCGAAGAGGTTGGGCAATTTATTTTAAAGCGTTATTGAGGGAGTATAGTTAGGGATTTGGAGTGAGAAATGAATTTTTCTTGGTAATCGAGATGTCATTGGTATTAGTTGAGTTGATATTTCCCCTGGTGAGGTTAGTCAGCATGTCGAGCTTTTTTTCTAGTGTGGGCTCAATACAGGGTACAGCAAACCATTTAAGCACTATTTGAGGGGAAGATACAAGCACCGTAGAATGAGGATAAGCTGAAGGTTCATCGATCGACGACGTTTAAGATGATTACTAAGCTAGGTGAATATCATAGCTTAAGAGGATCAAAGAGGTATATTTTTATTTTAAGTCCGAATTGGCCAAGCTATTCAATTACCTCTCCCTCTGCCAACTGGTTCTTCCTTTCATTAGATGTTTTCTCTTTCCAACGATTCAAAATCGTAAGTGATGCACGAGTACTGGGATGCTCAGGACCCAATACCTGTTGCCGCAGCATATAGCACTTCTCCATCAATGCCAAGGCATCATCGTAACGGCCTTGAGATTTCCAGGTGACAGCCAAGCTGCTGATGCTTGTCAACGTGTCCGGATGCCTTTCACCAACCCAATTCTTTCTCGCCTCCACTACTTTCACTTCTAGTTCCTCGGCCTCCTTCCATCTCCCCTGATACCAGTATGCTGCCGCCAGGTTGCTAATGCTGGTTAACGTGCCTGGATGCCTCTCGCAAAGCTCTTGTATGCCCGTCTCCATCACTTGTACTCCTAGTTCTTCGGCCTCTTTCCATCGTCCCTGACTCTGGTACGTTAATGCTAGATTGTCCATACTATGCAATGTTTCTGGATGCCTCTCCCCGAGCTCCCGTATGCTCTCCTCCATCACTTGAACCTGCAACTCTTCCGCTTCCTTCCATTGCCCTCTATCTCTTTTTACCAGCCGTACTATCTCCATACTTCTCAGTGTCTCTAAGCTGTCCTTATCAAATAACCGCATCCTAACTTCCATAGACTGCATTGCCATCATTTCTGTCTCATCCAGGTTCTTTTTTGTCCACGCATATGACGCAGCGTTGAACATTAGTAAAGCCCATTGCTTGAGGGATTCTTCAGTCTTCGGTTGTTGTTTGAACGCCGAAATTGCGTGCGGGAAAAGCGCTTGGCATTTCTCCCAGTTCTCATAATTCTCAAGTGGAAACTCTGCAGCAAGTTTCGCGATGAATTGACCCCTCCACCTCTCCAGCTGGCCTTGGCTTTCAAGCCATTTTCGAGTGGCTAGCTGCACTAGACTATACATCTCCAACATCTCCATAGTTGCAGTAAAAGATATGAAAGAGTAGTCTCGCAGTGTAAGAATATCATCCTGAAAGCTGTCGTTAATGCTGACGTCCGAGTCACTGTTGTCCTGATTAGACTGTTGGCTACTTTGAGCATCTGACGCTTTATTTGTGTCTCGAAGTAGTGCCTCAGGAATCCCTTGTCGATCAAAGAAACTCATAAACGATAGTAAGTCAGCCGCCGATTGCCTGATACTTTGTAGGTGATTAAATGATATTTGCCATGTAACAATAATAGAGTTCTTAGCTCGTCATCTCTGCGAAGATGCCCCGCTTCGTGATTTAGTAGACTCGTCTTTCTCTTATCGTTCTTACAGAACTCCTCTAGATATTTCCGTACTGAATAATAAGGAGCTCGTTTCCGGATAAGCGTTGCTGCCTGTACAAGGGCGAGGGGCATATATTCCAGTGTGGTCGCTAGCTCTGAGACTCCATCCTTACTAATTCCGTCTCCTAGCTTTCTGCAAAGGAGAGCTTCTGCGACTACATCATGCATTGGTTCTATATGTATGATGTCACTTTCTTCAGTAAGTTGCGATGCCGCTTGCTTTGTCCAACTAGTCATGAGAACCGAACCCTGTCTGCTGGGAGGTATGTATGTTGATATATTATGTCGAGAGATGTCCTTGCTATTGCTTAGTGTTCGAGACAGAATTTTAGTGTTGTTGGCATTATCTATAACCATCATCCACTTTCCGTTCTTTTCATTGCGGAGCCAGCCATGGACAATCTTGAACACGTTGTTTTGCGGGTTTTTTCGACCACGACGTCTAACCCGATCCGCGATATCCCGGTAACTTTCCTCGAGGCATGCCACACTGCTGGCATGTACCGAGAATACCCATGTATCGGAAGACTAGTCTGCAGTCCGGTAGCAATGCTCGATTGCAAGTTGAGATTTTCTTTATCAGGGTTCCCAGGTGCAGAATCAATTCAAAGCTTCTCGTTACTTACCCTACGCCGCCTAGACCAACAAGTGCTACACGAGACGCCGGAATAGAACACTTCTTGCTTATTTGATCAAGCAATGTTCCACGATCAACGAAATCGGGATCGCGGCGGAATGGGATGGCACAGGAAGGGCTCGGCGGGGTCTCTGGTCGCTCTATAAGAAAGCGGAGTGTTCTTAGCGTTACGCGTTTATAGCTGAGGGTGAAGAATATCTTACCTGCTGGGAGGTGAAAGTGGGCCTTCATGCTCCCGGCGTTATGTCCCACTTGTAATCCTTGATTACTCGTGCGTAGGGGACTATGAGAAGGTCTGTCAATTTCCTCTTGGAGTCGTCTGAATGCATTCTTCTCCCCTTCACCATAGTTAGGTAGCATGAATACGCCGAATATACCTAGTAGCGAATACACTTTATCCTCCTCGTGCGTTGTGCGGCGACGTTTCGTCCACGAGAATCGCTCCTCAACACTGAACTCCTGTAAAGGGGATCCCTGAAGGGCTGAGATTGGTACGCCCGTTATCTGGGAAATTGGTGCTTCCAGGCTGTTTTTATTACCCAAGAATTTGGGTTCTCGAGAATAAAATTGGACCGTATTCGGGGCAAGCAGCTCCTGGAGTGTCCAACCCCTAGTAAACCATCTGCTTTCCTGAAAGGCCGGCTCCCAAGAGTATTTGGAGAATATATCGTTTGCCTTTCGCTTTGCCACTGAAACATCCGACAAATATACGTAGTATCTCGCCGCATTATGGTACCAGCGAAACATGGAGTTGATGGCTGTTTAAAGTTCGATCTGATTAGAGTTATCGATATAACAAGTATCCACCCGGAAGTATGCCAGGCCGTTATTCTTAGCCTGTTCTCCACAAAATTGAAGTTTTTCGTAGCCATGCTTGTTCTTTCCGGTGCCATCTTTCCAAGTATGCGAAAGTATCAAATAAGGAGGAATTTCAGCATCACCAACTAAGTCTTTGGTTAATCTGTATTCCCCATCGGTTTTGCCCTCCAAAAGACGCATTTCTTTGCGGGTTGTTTAGATCGCAAGATGTAGCAGTAAATCCGGAATGCTGAAGCGTAGGAAGATATTTTGCAAGCAACTATACGAAATACCTAGAATGATAGATTAGAAAATATTAAGTTCAGTAGGCGGAAGATGGGGATTTAGGGCCGAAGTTGATGTTGACATCTCCAAGGCAACAGCTGAACGCCTTTCCCCGCTGCCTTGCTTGTGTAATACATGAAATAAATTCCAGATTAGGCATGACTAAGCCTCACACTGGATGACTGCCTAGAGAAAATTTCAAGACCCTAGAGACTGATTCTATTGGCTTGATCACATTGATATATCTAAAATGTGTACGGAGCTGCTTTTCAAAAGTATCCGGGCACATCCATAATACCGTTGAGTTAATTAAGGAAGCAAGACCCGGAGGTAGGAGGCGCCCAAAGTTGCTTGCTTATGGGACTTAACCCTCATGGCTAAGCTGTATTATGGGATCGGGGTGCCCAGATACTTTTGAAAGGTACCTCCGTAAATACATGATAACATTTTTATATCCCTCTGGTTGGTGTAAGAACTCCCGTGATCCTAGAAGTATCTGAAACATATTAAATATGCTTATTTCGTATAAATATATCAAAGCACCGGCAAGATCATGAGATGTAAGAGGTAGGGATGCATTTCTTTTATATAATATAGCCCTTTTCTAGATACGAAGTTTCTTATCAATTATTCACTAATGCTTTAGTCAGGTCCTTATACATTCTTGAGCCTTTTAATGATAATACCAAATTATAACTCAGAACAATATTTAAGCTCCCTGGCCCAAAGATAAATAAAGACGAAATGGCAATAGTTATTAAGGGAAGTAGAAGACAAGATGTATGTCATGGAGAGAGATTAGAGTATGAATTAGTAGCTCGATTATGCAATCGTGGCCATTGCCTTCCGTAAACGATAAGGGAGTTTTCTCGAATTGACATCAAACTTGCCTGTCTTAAAGAGTATTTTCACTTTGCCTGATTATCCGTTCTCTGCGGCACCTAATAGTGCTGTTCGCCCGCACCAAATTTCTCCTTGGGGCTTGACGTAAAATATGTCCGTCTTGAGAAGTTCCCTTACTATAGTCTCCCGCATTCCGCCGCCCACGATAGTAGCGTCTCATCGTTTATACTATCGGAGAAATCAATGTCGACTTTCCCCGTCTCAAGCAGGAACTTGGCCAGGGCCTCATGTCCGTTGCGCGATGCCCATGATAGTAGTGTTCGTCCAGTTGTACTATCATTCGGATCAATACCAACTTCCCCCGTTTCAAGCAGAAGTTCGGCTAAATCCTCGTGATTGTTATCCACTGCCCATAATAATATTTTTCGTCCATCTTTACTCATCAAGTCAATATACAGCTTGCCTGTCTTCATCAAAAGCTGGACTATAGCTATGTTCCCGTTCTGGATAACTGAAAGAATGGAGGACCAAGTACCCTCAGTTATTGCTATCCCAGTGATTGCATTCCCTTGAGTTAATTTGACGAGTAGATTGTATATAGCTGGATTAGCTTTTGATATAAATGATATGTGTTGTAGCCAATATTCTCTTGCGTAAAGGTAGAAGTGAAACTCATCTATTGTACGAGACCGGAACGGTTGGCGGGCATTTGCGAGGGTCTTGGTGAAATCCAAGTTAGGCCGCTTTTTAGACCTCAAAAATTCCAACGCGATGGTTTGGACGGAGGATGAGCAGCCCAAGGTAGAGCTGATGATGTTGGACGGTACTGATTCTATGGCAATCCGGGGAACTTTCGCCGTGGATAATTCGGTTCCAAACACGCCGTAACTGAGATAGGTGACGATGATATCTGCCATCGCCATTTGTGCATTGTTGATCGTGAAGTCTATTCCAGCTGAGTGTTCAGAACCACCAAGAAGAAATTGATGGACGCTGTGGTGTACAAACCGTAGGGTCCTTTCTTCTTCATCAATTATGACGAGACATCCGCAATGAGCTAATGCTGAATGTAGATCATTCAGAAGCCTAGAAGGGTTCCATATATCGTCTCCAGGAACTACACTTAAAGCTTCTCGAAGCTCAAGTGTAGTTAAGGGGCGGCAAGCAACTGTAAGCAGTTGCAGTATCCTTCTCTGGTAGAACTTGCCTGACCCTTTCGATCTCCGTAGGATTCGAGAAAATGTCTCGGGAAGGTCCTTAGGAAGATCCGCCAGAGCACCTCGAATAGCATGATCTGTCTTCATGCTACACAAGGATTGGATTTGGAGAGCTACCCAGAGAAACATTCCCTGCGATCCTTTCCAGAGAACATCTTCTATTTCTAGTATAAGCTCCGGTTCGCCTATCACTAACTTCCTGCTTTTCAAGCAACGCTCTAATTCCGCCGTAATGAATTCTTTTATGTCTGGGTTGTTATCGGGGATTGAAGTAATGGTGGCAGAGACGAACTGTCCAGACTTTAGCTCCATTGCGTTATTAGGCTCGACTCTAAGTGAAACGCAGAGACGAAGTGCAAACCTATCCTGAAGCTCCCGGAGACTTTGCACTAATATCTTTCGTTCTGAGTAGTCGCATTCGTCCAGTCCATCAAGAACGAAGTACGCTCTGTGATTGGGTGGGAGGGCGACACGAACCAACTTGAGTACTTCTTCCAGACTTAATACCGAACCGGACATATCGCATAGGTCTGCTACCATGGTAAGGTCCGGAATGGTGCGCAGTAATTGTCTCGCAAGAGAACCGATGACTGTCCGCGCTTTCAAACTCTCAGTAGTATCATGTCTACAGAAGAAGTAGGTTACTGCAATATCCTTTCTTTGAACGTGAATATGGAGATCATCGACAATATTGGCCAGCAAAACGGATTTTCCTGATCCCAGCTTGCCTGTGTACACAAGTGTACATGTGCCTTCTTTGCATTTCCACTCTTGATATGCGGGTGTTTGACTAAATAGAGTCGAGTTGCCAATTTTTCGAGTTTGCTTCCATGTAGTCAGATGGTCGTAATTGGAGCAAAGGCCGAGAATTTGTAAGTTTGCAGCTAGCTTCTGCCGAAGTGATATGGACTTGGAACGCCTAAGCCACAAAGCTCTGAATTGCGCGTTCTTGTAGGCTTCTCTCTCAATATTCTCAGCCATGAGAATATTTACCTCCTCTTTGATCGAATTCGCACGGCTTTCAAGCTCAGAATGAAATGTTTTGATATCTGGATCGTTTAGAGTCGATACAACTTGCCGAAAGATCGACCTCGGTGTAAGTTTTACTATCCGATGGCAAAGCCGGACTACAACAATGAAATATTCAGTGAGATCCGATTGCAGTTTCTTAGATCGAGGATAAAGTAAGGCCATTTTTTGGTAGCGTGGTGCTGAGCCACCAACATTCATAAAGAGAACTGATAGCTTCTCGAAGTACGATGAAACATTTGTGATTGACTATAAGGGCATTAGTAGATCTAAGAGCCGAGTAGTTCAGGACACTGACAAGCAATGACGTGCGTACTAACGACCAGATACTGCATGCAATTATATTCTGGGAGCCGCCAACTATGATATCACCAAGAGCAGCGAATTGCTGAACTGCTTGGAGGAAATTCGTCAAACGAGGCCCAAAACAACGGCCTCCAGCCATTACGCGACGATCAAGCTCGGCTGTGAGTCGCATAACATCGCTGGAATCTGGAGGGGAAGCGCATGTTTGAATCCTAGAATTTTGGAAAGCAATTTTCTGCTCGTCTGAGAGGTCTGCTTCAAACTCAGATACAGCTTGGGCTAGGCGTATCTCGGGCTTAAGTAGCCCAGATTTCGCCAGAATCAAAGCCATTAAACGCAAATATAAAGGCTGATAGTGCCTGGAATATTACTTAGCATGAATGGATTAAGCCCACGTGGGGTTTTCTACTCGAACGGCCTCAAATTCAGCGTACCTTAAACCATCAGTATGCCATGCAAATGGGCGGATTTGATCCTCTATGGACGGTTCAAGCTAGACGAGGAGAAAGAGTTGATGATATGCGACATGCCACCCGGAAAGTTGAATGGGCAGGCAATGATTGCGCTTGATGAGTTAAGTTTGCTGATATCATACAGCAAGGCAGATCAGCTGAATGCCTAGGTAGGCTGTGCCTACCGATTGGGGGCGGTCTGACCCCTCACAGACCAATGGGGTTATGCTTTTCTCTCCAGTCACGCTTTCTCAGGTGTATCAAACAAATTATACTGCAGAAAGCACAGCCTAACCTGCATGTAATTCGCTCTCGAACCGGTCAACTCAATACCACCTTAAACTTAAAGAAAATGCGTCATCTCGTATTGAGAGCTTCATTAGCGATCCAATGAAAGTGTGCCAAGTTGATAGCGGGCGTCCCAGCCTTGTCCGACAGAGCGACAAACTTCCTCGCTAGGTTACTTCTCCCCACTTTTTATTGTCACCAGTCTTTGCAAGAAAGACGTTTTGCTATCGTTGCCAAACTGGCCTTGCTTCAGTCTCCATTAAATCGCGTATTCGGATAAGAGAGTATACTGTTATCTTGATTAGCAAGGATGCCAAGTTTGAATGGAAAATATTCGAGTATGTAAATAAAAGAGATAAAACGGGCAATGCAAAAGGAGAGTGTGAATGATACAAACAAAGCATGGAAATTCGTGATCGCACAGGATTGGGTGGAGCCTCTTAGGACTAAAGCTGTGAAAATCTTCGTTCCATTTCTCCTTGATTCATCGAATGTACCTATGTGAGCAGATATGAATCAAGGTTCGGGGTAAAATGGATGAAACAAATGTGATTGATGTTATCCGTGGTCTAATAGAGGGAGAAGAAAGGAAGAGGTTAAACAAGACCGCCATGAGTTCCCCGCCTACGACCCCGCTAGACTAATTTCAGTTTAGAAAAACCTCTGGGACCAAATGTACACACTCGTGCTGATACTTACGGCCCGATGGGTCTAGGTAGATTCTAACCACGATGCAAATAAACGGCTGATCTTGATATTAATATTATCATATATCAGAAATAAAGCATCAATTTTACTATTAATGGAATAATTTATAAGCACGATGCCTCTAGCGTTAAGTCTCCAGGGATGGTAGTAAGTTGCACCCCAATCAAAGCCAGCATAATCCTATCCTTGCAATCCCATGGTGGCTATACTTTTCAATACAAAATTCCGATGTGCCTCTCTATCAAAATTTCCGACGAGGATCGACCGTTGCTGATGTTCGTAGAAGACGTTGATATCAACATTCTACACGTATTTGCCGCAAACAGTGCCATATCCGCAGGGCCTGGTCCCAAACACTATTTTGCTACTATACAGTCCACTAAGGATAACCCATCAACTAGCCAGTTGAACCGATCAGATCACCCTAATTCTCACATAGCCACAGCTTGCAATACGATGCCTTTATCCCTCTCGATGTTGGCTCCACGCGACAGTGTTTAAGGTGTTCCAAAAACCCATCCTTAGTGTAAAGCTCGGATTTGATATGCTTAAGCACACACGTTGAGCAGAATACACCTTGTTCCGTCTTCGAAGCTGTTGAGTCCAGCAAAGGTGCAATCACAACGGCCATTTTAATCCGCAACCAGCCGGGCAGAGGGTCACGTACTACAGTAAGGGCCTCTCGGCTTGGATCCCGCTCAAGCATTCGCCGTGCGCGGTAGCTTTGCGCGTCTATAAGGTCTGATAATTTAGACGGCCTGTCCCTAAGTATCGATTCATACCACGGATCCCACTTTGACTTATTCGAGAACATTGAGGTGCCGTCGTATAATGTATGACGCTCTATCCTGAACTTATTCACACCATTCGTAAAGGTGCTCAATAGTGGACGAAAGCTAGGTCGAGAGCCGAACTGTTCGGGTAGAAGCATATATCTCTCGCGCAGCTCATCTTCCGTTCTTGGTTCAACGAAGTCAAAACACAAACAAGCAAAGCAAGCTCTTAGACAGGCTGGTAAGTAGATGCATTGCGCCAGCTTTCCACATCTATCACATTCTCTCTGATAGAGCTTTCGGCGGAGCTGCCCTATTGTAATATATGTAGAGACCTGCAATGCCATTATTCCCTTCACCATATTCGGTGAAATTTGAAGAACGGTACGTAAAGATGGAATCGTGTTGACGAAGTGGCTAGAATATCGATTGCAGAGCCGAAATTTCATTAGATCGATGACTGAAAGACTTTCAAGGATTTGAAGGAGTAGTTCGGCCGGAATAACAGTAAGTTTTCCAAGCTCTTTAATATATGGCGTTGGGTTGCTGATCGAGAATATGGGCGCCATACGGTCGAGGAGTCGATCCAGAACGAAAAACCTGTTGCGGATATCGGCAGGTGTGTACGTGAGGCCCTCAATATTGAGATCGGTTGAAGGCCCCATAGTTGAAGCGGTATATCTTTGATAAATAAAAGCAGATGCTAGATTATATTCCGACTGCTAGGTGGTGGAAACCGGACTGATTATATACAAGAGAACTTCTTATTTCGGAGGTTTGCTATGTGGCCTTCCAAAGTTTGGCAATTTTCTAGACATCATTCTACCACTAAATGGTTGAATGGTCGCCTATATCCAATTTTGGTTGGGTGCACTCACGTTATTACTTTGGATTTACTACCATGTACCTAGGTAAGTATCGCAAATGACCCGAAAAACTTGACGCCGTTCATTCTCGTCCAATCGGCTGGCTACGAATATACAGATCCTCCATCATCACCTGCCGTGTGTTGAACTGTGCAAAAGGTCATCGCATTTTGAGATGTTCTTTCTTATGGCAAGAAACCTTGGAAGTTGGTACCTCACAATATGTTGTGTTGAGCAAAAGGGGGAGAAATCGTCGTCCAGACCCCGTGAACGCCCCAATGCTACATTCGTTGGCGCTTCCCCATTTCAAGTGGTTGCGCTTGCAAACGTGCGCTGTAATTGCTGCCAGCCAGCCCGAGCCGCATAGAATATGTATCTTCGGGAAGGAGCTCTCTCGGTGAACGGGTTTTCTTGACGTCTCGTGCTGCCCTCTCCCCATCTCCTTCCTCTCTTCACCAACTATACCGACTTTTCAGCGTTGGGCAACATATCACTTTACCACATTACCTATATATCATTATATACACACTTAGCTTATTATAGCTTACACTCACGGCATCTACCTTCAACTTAGCTTTAGCTTCGAGTTCGTGCGCTTGCTTGAGGTTGAGCGTGGCAAACTAAACGAACTACCTAGGTAGCTGCTTTCGGCTACGGCGAGATTCACCGGTACATATCGAACGCAAAGTGAGACGACATGCACCGGAATAATAGGAATGCGGTAAAACGATACCTCTGCCACGCACTCAATCAGGCTGCACTGGCTTCCGAGGTGAAAGGTGTTACGGACTATACCCTATGAGGAATCGAGAAGGACGATTCGCTTGCGATTGCGGAGAAGCAAGGAATAAGCTGTTAAGCCACTGAATTCGGTCCATGTCAAGCATGGCTAACACTCACTCTAGGTGGCGTTGAGATAATGTCGCCTGTACCAGGCTGAAAACACGGTTGGCAGAATCTTTTCGGCGCCATCGAGCGAGCTTTCACCAATTTGGATAAGGATGAGACGTCTACCCATTTTCAAATGCTTTTATGTTTCGATGGACCATATTCGTCATTTGCTACACTAGAGCAGGTATGCCTTTGTCACGTATTCAGAAACCGGGTCTTTGAAATAAAGTATGAGCGAGTCAATAAAGATTGGTGTCAGGATTTTCCTGTAAGTAGCTGACCAGTACGCAGCCTTGTAGCCAAAATCATATCTAGACAGGCAGGAAAAACGTTTCGAGACGACGCTTACTGATATCCCTTTGGAATGTATATCATTACCCTTCCCCACGGTCAACGATAGACGACGATATATTCGTCCTGACTGGCAGATGGCTCGCTCGGTCCTAGCAATACCCCTCGACGAAAAGATTATAGGATGATGTAAATGCCATGCGCTAGAGTTGGAGTCGGGGGCCGTTTATAAAGAGATTGACGTATTAGAGAAGATGTGGAAAAAAGATTATTATATCGAAAATCTTGCAAAACCAGATTGCCGCCCTGAAGCTCGAGAATACAAAGCTTCGAGAAGAGAAGCGGACTGAAAGCCTAAGACCTATGCAAGGGGCGTTAATTCCACTGGGTCGAGATATCGACTAGGAAATGGCTAGACAAGGGTCTGTACGACTACATGGAAGAGCGCGAGCTCATAAACGCCATACTGCATCGCTGAAGAATGAAAAAATGGAAAACTTGCGTGTTGGAAGTGTCCGGGGGGAAGCTCGTCATCCCGCTGTAGATATTTGAGCTGGTCATGACGGACCGTGGACCGGGTCGGTTCATCTATTTTTGACTTAACCATCAGTGCTTTAGACTATTCATACTATTCCCAAGGTGATTTCACTTACTCTCTAGCATGTTTAAGGCACGCAATGCTGCCCTGGAATTCCATGAGTTTGATTCCACATCTCGTCCGTCTACCAGTCATATTTCCAATATTATAACACCATTGAAGCTGTCGTCGCGTCCCATACTGGGCAAAGAACTGCCGCATGATCCATTGAGGGTAGAGAATCGTTTGTGGTCCAAACGTCCCCATCTCAATCCTGTGGCAGTATTCGACCGACTGACAAAGAAAACAAGCCACCTTGTTGGCTTCGTGCTGGATGCTGCCGAAACTGTTGTATAGATACAAGAACTGTGAAGGCACGGCTTCTGCTTCGCCTCTTTCTTCAAGCAGGCATTGTATTATGGTGAGGATGTGTAGTTGGAAGGCCCAGGATGCCACCAAGTGGGTTCCTGTCTGCAAAGAACGAAACTCAAGAGCGAAGGGAAAGAGTTTCGTATCGTGAGTGTCATCCGAGGGGTTTTCAAGCTTCGATGGTACTGCCGTATAAAGAGGTGTTGAGCTCACTGTCCAGAGCCCAGCTTGCCAGACGTAGATATCCCTAATGACACTCCATAATGCAGCAATCGCTGCTTTGATTCCAGAACTCCCAGGTTGTCCTATCATGAGGGGCTTGGTAGCTGACTCGATTATTTGAGGTAATTCGCATACGATGTCTATAAGTTGGTCGATCGTATCGAGGTTAGACTTCTCAGGCAGCAAATCCGACCACTGTGCAGCGCTCACGGAGCCTTGGTGTCTACCAGTAAGTTGTGAGAGTACCTAGCGAAGGTGATTAGCAGCTAGAGCGATACGTAGTCAAACCCACTCACACTAATAACGCGTAACCGAGACCACAACCTAATCCAAATCGTTGTTGGAACATCCGTGAATTCTTTCTTCAGGCGCAAAACATCCACAATACCCTGCACATGGACTCTCAGTCCATCATCCGTCGGAAAGGAAAAGAGCTCGCAGGTCGACAAAACCACAATAGACGCAAGGATGTAGTCCAATCTTACGTTTCCCTTCTGGTTCAAAGCGGCTGATAGATATCCAAGTGAGGTATTGTATCTTTCGGTTCCTTCGTTGTGTGATACATTCCCAGTGTTCGTAACATACACCTGAATAGTACAGAATGCAAGAAGTGCATGGTCGAGTACCGGACAAGGATCTTGAAGTTCGCACACGGCTCTGAACCAAGTCACCGGAGTGGCATGGCTTGGATTGCTGTCAGCGACTTCGGGCTGCGGTAGATACAACATCTGCATCATCTTGAAGGCTTCTAGTCGAAAGTGAGAAGGCGATGATATCGATGTTTTCCCAAGCTTAACAAGGTCATCAAGTTGGTCTTGAATCGTACGGTTCTCAGGGTATTTCAGCCCGTATCTGGCGAGTACGTCTGGAGCTGATACAGATGGATCCGCAAGAGTCTTGTTGATGAAGAATGTTTGCTGACCGTAGCCAGAACACTGTATGCGAGCCCTGACGCATCGTGTACAGCCTGGACGTTCGAATCCACAATTCACGCGTCGTCTTTTGCAGTCATTGCAAGCTTTGGATTTACCGGCAACACCAACCATGCCTCGAGTGATTTTGGGGACAGGAAATTGGTGTTCTGATCATCTTCGAAAGATGATGCTGATTTAGGAGAGCTGCGGAATGAAGTAGACATGAGGTCGGTCGGATCTCGGCTAATAAGTTCTAGTGGATTCGACCTTTCCCAATGTGGAGGCAAGATTCGAGCTTGGCGACAGGGGTCATAACTAGGGCACCTAGGGTATGACTTTCACCCCTCCATCTCCACCGGAAAACATCACTTTTACGCGGTCTCATTCTTGATATAGTTAAGCTTCTTTGAAATATATATGGGCCACTCGCTATAAGATCTCAGAGATCTACCTTAATACGCCCCTTGCGAATATTCCAAATATTCCAACACCGACTGATGGCCTATCGCAAGACCACATCCCAATAATACAGCTATTCTAGTCTATTGGTATCACTTCCAATCTGCCTTATACGATAATGCACGTTGGTCCGTTATTTTCTCACTTCCGTAAAACTTCCACCTCAACCTCCGGAAACTACCGACGTTCACGCTTTCACCATAAGTTTCATTCCCGTCAGCTTAAGCCTCGAGAACACGACAAAAAGCATCCCAACCATCAACAGAATACCCGAAAACAACGTCAATCCAAGAAACCCATTCCCCTTGCCGGAAGCAATAACGCCCGCAATAGGGCTTCCAATAAGGACACCAGTCGCAGAAACAGCGTACAGGCTCCCAGTACGCACGCCAAGCTTCCTCACATCCGGAGAGATCTTCGCTATCAAAGCAGGAATGATTGAAAAGATGCAGCCCGAGGCGAAGCCGTAGAATGTCGTGAACACGATAATCAAGGCATTTGTGTCTCCTGAGGCCGCCACGGTACTTGGCAACCAGAGAGCTAAGCTCATGACTGCACCAAGTCCGGTGAGTAATATTAGGATGTTGAAGACACCGAATGTGTCCGCAAAGTATCCTGGGATGATCCGTCCGAAGGTCCCGGCTGCGTTGAGGATCGAGACTAAGTAGCCCGCGAGGCTCGTTGACATGCCTTGAGCTCTAGCCTGGACGATGATGAACGTGAAAGGGATAAAACCACCAATATAGATGAACCAGGTGCCGATTGTCAAAAGCAGGAAAGGCGGCTCTGAATAAGGCATTACGAAGTCCTTGAGAATGAGCGGCTGCTTCAAAGGCGGGAGTCGTGACTTGACCGTTAGGATACCGATGATGACCATGCCTAGGAGTAGAAACGCCACAGCTCGCATCGCCCACCCGAAACCAATTTCATTGATGAGACGGTGGACCATGATTGGGAGTACGACACCTCCAATGCTCGAGCCGGATGCCATGATGCCTATAGCGAGGGCGCGATGTCGTAGAAACCATGCGGAGCAGGCTGTTATAGCTGCAAATGCCAGTCAATATCAAGAAAAGCAATATTAGGCACGGCACTTACAAGGATAAAAAAGAAAGCTGCAACCAATGGCACTGACAACCGACTGTGAGAGAAAGATCTGATAGTACTCATTCGATATCGAAGTCATCATCAAGCCGAATAT
The DNA here is from genome assembly GCA_000467735.1 of Rhytidhysteron rufulum CBS 306.38. Classification (NCBI taxonomy): domain Eukaryota; kingdom Fungi; phylum Ascomycota; class Dothideomycetes; order Hysteriales; family Hysteriaceae; genus Rhytidhysteron; species Rhytidhysteron rufulum. Next base: position 14,985 of record AJFL01000033.1, read on the forward strand.
GTGCAAGAATGAGCCGATGACGATGGGAACTCGCGGACTAAAATGATCCGTTACTTTGTCGACCACTGGACCTTATAGTATTGCTTAGTTTATTAAGTGTATGACTTCATCACGCGGCGACGTACCCAAAAGAACATCATGAACGATTCTGTGGAAGTTATCCAAGCAACAGTGCTCGACGAGTGGTTTGCGAGTTGATTTGACTCGTAGTAGTCTTGAAAAACACCCACACCTGCGCACTCAATTAGTCTCAATATATAAACGATGGGGGTTTTGGGCCCTTTACAATTGATCCAACCAAAGCTAGCAAATACTGTGCAAAAGCCGCCCGCGACGACAAGCCATGCCTTCAAGCCGCCGTCAGGGAATGCTGAGGGATCTGACCCAGCGGATGCGGGCACTACCTTCTCTGGGGTTGACATTGATAGTTGCACCGGTGCGTCTTCGACAGGAGAGTCGTTTGAAGTGGAATCTGACTTGTCGTATGTGGATGCCATGAAGAAGGTTGATGAAAATCGGTTGCGAATGCTTAACAAGTGATACAGCGTAAGCTTGTCTCTTCTTATAGTCCAGTCTCTTTTACTATACAATGGGCCATGTGGGTGCTCGAAAAATGATACCAAAAAGAGCGTTTTCTTTCACACATTACCTAAGCCGTCAGTCTTGCAGAGAGTAGGGCTATCTCGTTCTTAGATATCGTCCTACGCCACCTATACCAACTACGCGGACCTCCTATGGAGCCACAAATAAGGTATTTTACGCACCTGACTAAATAGGTGTACTATACCGAGGCTTTAAGTGTTGATTTCTAATGTTGGAAGGGCGTAGGAATAGCCTGGAGTTTATCTAGAATGATTGGGGTTGCAAAACAAAGTGTTCAACCGGAAGCGCCGCAGGCACTAGTGAGGACTCAAATATGACTGGCTTCGAATCATGCATAGTCAGAGGGTTCTCTCAAAGCGAGGCAGTAAGCTCTCACCTCGGCAACCTGAAAAATTCTTTTCGAACATGGAGCTAACAATAACTTCACCAGCTTCGACACCAACCCCCCGACTCGCTCTGTCAGCACCGTTAGTGGACACTTCGATGGACTGGAAATTCGGTTTTATCTCTCGTGAAGTCGGTGTTGGTTCCAATGTCTCCTTTTTTGCAGTTGACTCATTACGAGGCGCCCGATGACTTCATCCTAGAGCGCTAGTTGCGTCATCCATTCGAGACTCGGTTGGTCGAGCACGATTTCACGTAGGTTGAAACCTAGGGACGGCGGTAGACTTACGTCTTTAAGGCCGGAGAAAGGATGTGTCCCGACGTAGGGTCAGCAAAGAAGACCCCACTTGTCGGCATCACTTAGTCTTCATGAACGTATGAGACCTTACCTCTTGAAGAGCGAAATATCGATATGTCTATGAAGACGATGCACATTTCGAGCCTTGCCTCTAGGCCGAAGAATGCTGATGTCATCTCCAGGCCAAGGTATAGAATTACTGGAGAGGATGTCTGGGGTTATAGATGGGGAACAACTAATATAGGTAGTTTGAAGCTCCTTCTTTCACGTGGCAGAGAACTCCGATGCCACTGCTAGACTCTAATGGTAGCATACTATCCCATCGCCCCTTACTCCTCCTCCACCCTCATACTTTACACTACCAATCCCTATAAATCGTCACCATTGTTGGACAAGTAATCTTGTAATCGCCATCAGGGCTAGGTTCGACGCAGCCTTCTGCTGAGAAGGACTCATCAGTCGCGATGTGTAAAGAAGCCTGACATGCTTCGAGGCCTTTAAGGGTGTATGCATCCCAACTGTGATGAAGCTGGGTACAATTCTGTGATTCTATACTATCTAATAGCGACCGGCCTGATAGATCAAAGTAAGAATTTAGTCTAGATCAGACTATACTTATAAAACACAGGTCACATTGTACTAATGATTTAGAGGCAGCAACTACTTCACTGAAGCCCAATCCAGGTCCATCAGCTCATAGACTAAAAGAAATCATTGATAAGGACGATTAACCCGACGAGCGTGAGAAATGGGTGGGAAGAGTGTCAGTGTATTGATAAGCTGCAGGTATCAGATTGCCCCATCATCTCTTACTACTCTTTCCTCACCCTCATACTTTATACGTCCAGTCTCTATTATCGCCATATCGATCACCATGTTTGGACTTGTAATCTTGTAGTTGTCTGCAGGGTCACGCTCGACGCAGTCTTTTACTGAGGATTCCTCGGTTGCGATGTGTACGGAGATCTGGCATGCTTGGAGGCCATTATATGGTTTACGCGTCGTAACTGTAATGGAGATGGGTGCAATTCTACGATATAACTCTAGGTAAGAGCGACTAATCTAATAGAACCGATAATCTGGTCGTAGCACAAAGATTATAGCTATTAGTAAAAGAAAACGATAGCCAAGAGGTAGTCTAACGACTGAGCTATACACTACCTAGGTACGGAGAAGGCCACGTAGCCTGGGTTACCGTCATATGTACTACAAGAATTATCGATTCCCATGAGAATGATGCACCTGGTTTCAAGCACATATCAGAAGCCCTTTTTGAGATTTGACGGGCACTAGGGACTTTTATCTAGGTTTCTGAACTTGAACTCTATCGAGGACATGTGAAACCGGAGCAATTACAACGATGTCGAACGTCCCTTATACAGTTACACGCGTCCTTGAAGGACAACTTCCAAAGGTCTCGGGATTGGGCTCGCATACAGACTTGGGAAGGGGGTACTCTCCCTCATATAAGCACAATCATTATGCAAGCTTCTCAAGGATAACCAAGACTGACCAGACATCTCGAATAACAGGAATTCATTGAGATACTAATGTGCCTTTGGACCGTCTAAGAGGAGGTATCGAATATTATTGACTCGATACTCTACCTTTTGATCAAGGGAGGCACATCAGCAGATGCTACTAGGAGAGGGTGAGTGAGACAGAGCGCTGCCATGAACATTACACCCGGTCACTTATATTATTAATATTGATCAACCTAGACATGTCAAATTCAGTCTCTTATCTGAGGGTAGGTGAGTGGTTAACCCTTTCATCCAGAAGCATAGTCAGAGTCTGCTCACGGCAAAGCTCACCAGATTTTGCGTTACCCACGACTACGATACAGCCCTCTCCCTTTGTACATCCGGTTTACGAGAGCGCGACGTCATGAAAAGGAACCAGACTCTGTTCCTAGAGCTTTTATCAAAGCATGATATACCTGCATTCTCGGTCCGTTCATCATCTATGGATAAGTCAATGGTTCCTCGACTGTTCGTAGCTATTCCAGACTTAGCCGTTGGTAAGTAACTCTTCGATATGAACGTATTCGGTTGATCTCTAACATTAGCCAGAATATGGTTGCTCTCGACTTTGCCTAGCCGTTATCACAAGGAACCGAAGTGAACTTGAACATTTACTTCAGTCCCCAAGAATTAAGGTCAATGATTCTCTCGAAACCTTCTCCGCACTTTGCTTCGCCGTGGAGTGGCCAGCGGGTTTAAAGATGCTATTGAAAGCGGGAGCAGATTCATCGCAAGCCATATTTTGTGCAATCATATATCAAGACCTGGAGTCAGTGGACGTGCTTATCCAGACAGACATTTGGTACTTCATGCCAAATGGAGTGCCCAATGCTTAGCAGAGCCCTCAGAGCATGTGGGGCCATCCAGATTTTGTCCACTCCCTAATTGAATTCGCTTTGTGGTGTAGCCGACTCCTACCAAACTTTGACTTTATGTCTTATCATCGCTAGTTCGGGCCTTTTCCTGCGCTTCGAAAAGAATTAACGAGGTTGGCCAAACAACATCTATCACAATCCCAGCTCGAAGACCTCGGTTGGTGCAATCCCGGTAATCATTTTCATAAAATCGACTCTGCTGCTAGACCAATCTACCAAAAGCTCCAAGGAATGGGTTTTCAGTGCCGCAGGAGCCTTTTCCTAGGAACCGTCAGGACCATATACCACAATCCATGGATCACTGCCGAAGTCGCGGAAGCTCTCTGGGCTTTAGGATTTTGAGAAATTGACGAATATGATGATAATGGCATCACACCAATGCTAATGAATGCCCATCACTATGTAGCGGGCCCTTGGTGGAATATTCCCAGAGTACTATACTGGTTTCTTACTTACGGCGCAAAGAACCTCACCTTTCCAAATTTTGAACAACAATACCCTCTTACACAAATTGGCGGCCAATATTGGGGATAATTGGCCAAGGCCAAGCGGCCATCCCTCCGAATGGCTTCCCATCATCCTACAAGAACCCGCTAAACACCTTTCTCCTCACCCCCAGGATCAATGTGAATGCTTTTGTTCCCGCGACAGTTGCTCCCCAGTCACGGCACTCATCAAGCATCTGCCACACAGTCAACGCAGTTGGAGTACCGCAGATCCGAAAATGTGCAAATGGTGGAAGTCCAAGAAAGATCTATTTCAACTCCAGCATCGCTGCTGCCCTGATTCTCTATCCGGAAGTGCTAGCTTCTCTGACCTGTATGCAGAGATACTTACGACCTCTCTGAGAACCACGACATGCTATTTTACATCGGTCATGAGTTTCAATCCCTAGATCCTTTCGAGGCGACGGAGTTCCGCAAGGAAGATTCGTGCTCGAACATCAAGCTTGAGTCGTTGATGAAATTGTATGAAGAGCTTATTGTGGAGTACGATAATGAATTTGAAGCATTTTGGAAGATCTGGTGGGTTGTTCTAGATCAGTTCGTGCCTCAGGAGGTGTTTTCAAACGAGGGAGGGGAGCATCGGACAAGGATTCTACCTATGTATTTGCCACTGCCGCTTGATTCTTTAGAGGAGGCACGGGTACAAATTGGTGAACATGTTACGAGATCAAAGGCACGTAACCGTGCAAACCGCCTTTTGAAGCAGGACGAAGCGGAATCGTGATAGGCGGACATAGGGGTACCCTTTCAAAGGGTGACTTGCAAGCATACGTCGGAAAGATATTGGATATTCATGATTGATGACTGATGAATAATACGGATTTAGCAATAGAATATATTTACGCTCGATCTACTTATAACGAAGTAGATGCAGCTTCTGGCTATTCTCGAGAGCAGTGGCTTGAGTTCTACGTAAGAGGCTTGATCCGTTACCCCCGTCCGACTAATCGCCATGTAGGCCGTGACGGTTGCAGAAGCAAAACGACTCTTCAAAAAACATCCCCGCGCCTAGACTTCTCTTCCTGTGCTAGAGAGGAGTTAGCTACCGAGAACATCAACACACTTCTACAAGATAGGGGGCTCTCGTGTATTGCAGTCACTACCGCATCCAGAAGTGTAATTGGATAAGAAAGTAGATTGAAGGCTAGAGGTTGACGCGATGACAACTACTTCACACACCCAACAAATCAATCCCGACGCTTCCTAAATTGCAAAATCGGACCATCTCGTACAGCAATATACGCATCAATCAATTGATAGTGATTCACATTCCTCCTTCCCCACCCAAGATTCGGATCACCGGCTCCAAGCATCTCACCAGGAGCAGCCCTCAAGTCCAGGTCGAATAGAGTTCTTGCGACGATGAGTGAAAACTCTGTCACGGCGATTGCCTTGCCCGCACAGTTTGTAGGACCGATTAGGAAGGGGTGGTAGCTGGCTTTGATTCGATTGACTTCTTCGACGGGGTTTCCGTCCGAAGGAATATATCTTTCAGGACGGAATTTGGTGGGGTCGCCGAAGACTGTTTCGTTGCGTCCTAGAGAGTATCCGGAGCATCCAACTACAACACCTGGTGGATAGTACTCTCCATTGATAGTGATGCCTCCGGGGAGCACTTCTCTGCCGAGCTCGCTGGGTCCAGGGGGGGTTAGACGTAGGGTTTCGTCCATACAAGCGTAGAGGTATTGGCATGATGCTAGCTTGGGGCCATTAACGATTTCTTCCGAGGATGTGAATGTGCTGCGGATCTCGTTGGTGAGCTTTGAGTATGCTGAGGGATTGCGGGAAATGTAGAACCAGAAGCCTGATATAGCTGTGGATAAGCTGTCCGAGCCTGCAACGATCAAGAGAAGAGCTTCAGCCCTCAACGACTTCTCGGTATATGCTAGTTCGCCAGTGTCTGGGTCTCTGGCATTGCATAAGAAGTGGAACATGTCCATCCGAGCGTTGTCGCCCTTGGGTTCCTTTTCTTCTGCAATGCGTTGCGATACGCTATCACGAATGAAGTCGTAGTATAGCTTAATTTCCTTGGGCGTTATCAGGTCGAAGAAATGGTTTAATCCCCTGGGTTTGGCCCAGACGACGAATTCCATGAAGGGAGATCTAGTAATCTATGACTAGTCAGCGGCCGCTTTGCTGGTTTCAAGCACTGCAACCGACCGGATAGAAGAACCGAACATAGTTGACGATGTGATGGGGCACATCACGGATTGGGTTTGGCGTAGGTTCTTTGATTTCAAATGATTTTCCAAAAGCCAAGTCACCTAGTATGTCAAAGACAAGATAATCCGTCCATGTTGTCATATTCCGTGATTCGGCCCAATCCCCCCCATTACTGCCCACCAGAAGCTCAATCCATCGTTCCGTATGTTGAGTTATGAAGGCTGCTGCATGCTTCACGGATTTATCCGTGAAAGCCTGGTTCAAGAGGCGTCTCTTTCGAGCATGGCCTGCGGGATCTGTCGTGGTAATGGTGTTTAGTTCATCCTCATTCCGCACCCAAGCCTCGTATGTTTTGGACCTCTTCACGTTGGCCTTTGGACCGTAGATGTCGCGGTGGGCTTTAGTATCGAGGAAGACGACGGTATTGGGTTCGACGCGAATCTTATCACCTTGATTGGGAGTTAGCTAGATAGACAAGGTGGTGATGATTTCCTCATACCTACCGTAGATCTGAAAGCACTGCCAAATCCAGATATGACGATCGCCTTTGATGGCATGGTAAAAGGATGGGAGCATGGACATGCGGGCTAGAACTGGACCCGGGCATTGCGATAATGGGTGGAACCAGAGATTGTAGACAACATGCACTGACAGCTGCAAGCTAGCGGGTCAGCAAAGAATGGATAGAAAGGTAGGTATTGTACGGCATCAGACGTACGTAGCTAGCAAAGCACATGAAAAGCAAGACAAGCCAGTCATGATGAATAAAGGCGAGCGTGTTGCTGAGGATGCGCAGGCCGGTGGACGACATGGCAGGATGGCGTAGGATAGGATAGCTGCGTAGGCATGGCCTTCTACCTAGATAGCACCTAGTCCCATAAATGGGGATGGCGATGGGACCGTCGGGGTTGGCCAGTGCCCAGGTGGGCTACATCTGCGTGGGAGTGGCGTAGGTTCCTAGCTTGCGGAGGTCATCTACCCCATGCCGGGCGGCCTGCAGGGTGGCATGCACCTGGGCACAACCCTGGTCTTCCACCCACATGCTCCCTGCTCAGGCGCACCCTGGCACCCTGGACCTGCGCGAGCGGCTTAGGTGGGGCGTCGGTATTCTGTCCTACCTATCCACCTATCTTACTAACACCACCCCTACCTGCCGACAAAAAAACCACCTTGGTCCCCGACATCATTCTATCTTCATCATGAGCATGGGCGACCATATCAAACGTCAGTTGCAAGCGCTGCACCCCCAAATCGACCACATCCGTTCCATCGGCGGATCCCCTGCCCTTTCGCTGGGTGTCCTCCACCGGGGCGTTGTCCTTCACACTGCCCACTTCGGCCGCCGCAATCAAGACGATACTAACACCGCACCGCCCAACGACGAGACCATTTACTGGGTTGGGTCGCTGAGCAAGATAATCACTGCCACCGCCGTTGCCCAGCTTGTTCACCATGGCAAACTGGATTGGGACGTGCCCATTCGAGAATACCTCCCCGCCTTTCGCCTCCGCCAGGATGAACTGGGGCTCAAGACCACGTTGAGAGATCTCCTCTCGTGTCGTACAGGAATCACGCCGGCCAACAGCCTTTGGAATCTGCAGTATGGCGAGTCCCTTATCAACAAGAGCGAAACAGCCCTCACGGCCACCTATTTGCCTCTCTCTAAACCTTTCCGCCAAGGCTGGGTCTACTCACAATGGAACTACACCCTGGTGTCGGATGTAGTCGAGGCGGTCACGGGAACTTCACTGTGCCAATATATTGAAGAAACCATCTTTGATCCCCTCGCCATGAAACGAAGCTCCTTCACCCCTCCCCCACCATCCGATTCCAATGTCGCAAATGCTCACGGCATCCGCAACGACGGCACACCTACTCGAATCCCAAACTCCACTCTGACCGACACTGGTGCTGGTCCTGCTGCCGGTGCCAAAAGTTCTGTCGGCGATCTCCTGGTCTTTTTAAGAGCACTCCTTTCGGCCCGTGGCAACCAGCTGAGAGGCAGCACATCCGAGTCACCCTTTGCCAACACGAACCATATTTTCGAACCACAGATCGGTTTCGGGCCTCCGGGAAGGTCTCGTATTGATGATGCAGGATACTGTATGGGCCTGTATCGAACCCGCCTCCCTGGATACCTCAGTGTTGCCAGTCCAAACTTCACTGCACTCGGTCGTAAGAACCTCGTTCCATACGGAATGCAGCACAAAGGTGTCGAGGTCTACCACCATGCTGCCTCCATTCCCGGCCACTTCGGCGCAATGTACCTGATACCGTCAATGCAAAGCGCCGTGGTTGCCCTTACTAATTCACAACCTCTGGTAGACCCGACTGACTTCGCAGCACAACTAGCCTTATCCGTCATCTTGGGCGAGAAGGTTTCGGTAGATTTCGTAAAGATGGCCCATCTTGGAAGGTCTGCCGCATTCGAAGCATATAGGCAACTCGCGAAGACGGTGGAGCAAGGAAGAACGAGCAGACCTCCTACAAAACCATTGAGTGCCTACCAGGGAGACTACTACAACGCCATTCACAATTTCGTCATTTCCATCACTAGTATATATGAGGGCCTAAGAATGGTCGTCCAGCGAAAGAAGACTGGCTTTACGCTGTTCCCGTACGATGGAGATACGTTTTTTTGGCCCGTGGACCGAGAGGATGAGGCCTGCAATAAGGCAATGTGGCCATTCACATACCCAGACTGGCATAAAGTACACTTCGAAAGTAATGCTAGTGGACAAGTAGAAAGGTTGGTTTGGAGGCATGATCCGTATCTTGTCAGCCCCGAAATCTTCACTCGGGCTCCACAACTGACAAACGCCAAGCTGTAATATAATTATTGCAAAGCTTCTCTACTGCCGTTTGTCAAATTAGGAGCCTTTAATGGCCGCCTGGGCATGTTTTATTCATTCTGCGTACTCCGCGCGGGGAAGAGGCACAGTACTTGGCAATAGTAACAAGGTCACAAGGATTCAGCCTATCAGCGGGGTCATACCAATCAGCGAGTTGACGGTCCAACACAAAGCACTCTAAGTGACATGGTATAAGCATCCGTTCTCGCGTTGGTTGCACACCCGCAATTACAACCGCGTGCAAGGACTACGTCTAGGCGTTTCCCGTAACGTCATGCGCATATTAAAACGACAGGGCGGCGTGTGAACGGTGTTGAAGATGTTGTGCCTCAACATGGAACGACGCCCGAAGACCGAAGCGCCTATTGAAAAACCGCATTATTCTATCCGTCCTTTTCACGTCACGATTCCGACGCATTTTCCCTCTCCCGTCTTCCCGCTCCCGGCCCTGAATCCATTCTACGATAGAGTAGATTCCCATTATGGCTGTTATACCACCTATGGACGCGTCTCGTGCAGCTGAGTATGGTGGCGCTCCCTTGTTGAACGTCTCGATCGCGTTTGCCGTATTGGAGACCATTGTCATCATTTTATTCTACACGTCGAGATATATCCAAACCAAGTCCATTACTACTGGCCTTGAAATGACGGTGTTTATGCCCTTAGGCTACATATCCTGCATCGGAAACTCTATTGTCGGTATACGTAAGGAGACAATATTTGCGCCACGAAATCTGTCGGAAGAGTATACTGACCATTCCAATAGTCATGGTGAAGATAGGAGGAGCTGGCCACCATATGGATACTGTGGACCTCGCAACACTGACGAGACTGGGCAAGATCTTAAAGGCAGGAGAAGCAACTTATGCCTTCTCCGTCATGTTCCCCAAGCTATCTATCCTCTCCTTGTATCTTCGATTGTTCGTGGAACCGAGAGAACGTCGTATATCATACATGGTCGCCGCATTTGTTATCGCTAGCTTTATCGCTGGCATCACGACCTGGGGATTCACGTGCCAACCGTTTGCTTTCAATTGGGATAAATCGATTCCGGGAGGTCACTGCATCAACATTATGAAATCTTACACCTACTTCAGCATTCCAAACCTTATCTCGGACGTAGCGATACTATTACTGCCGCTGCGAACTCTCTGGAAACTTCAAGTACCCAAGACGACGAAGTTTGGTCTATTCATAACATTTATACTCGGTGGTTTGTAAGTGATATCGTGTTATTCTCTTTCGTCTAGGTATCATCTATATCTAACGTTCATGATTCCAGCGGAATGATCACAGCCATCATCCGTTTCGTCGAATTCCAACACGCCGATCTGTTCTCCGACGTTTCATACAATTGCGTCGTCACAATGATATGGACGATTATCGAACCCGGAATGTACCAGATCGCAGCCACGCTTCCTACCTTGCGACCGGTCATTAAACGAACAGTCACCTCACTCAGTTCCTTGTCGCTTCTCAGCAGGTTCACCAATAGCGCTGCCTCGGAGCGAGAATCCCAGAATTCTGGAAATAGCGATGGCGGAGCTCGCCTCAATTTTGTTAAGTTGGATGATTATCACTACATGCATAACTCAAAGATAAGAAAGGCAGAAGGTGTGGAATATAATGGGGTTTTGAAAACTACGGATGTTTCGGTTTTGAGTCGACCAGGTTCGGACTAGATCAAATTGCACTATGGTATTAATTTATGATGATGTTCGAGTTGGTTGTATATAGGAGATAGAATAGAAACATAGTTGAGATGGAGAAAATGGTTCCAATCCATTCATTCGGCATGATGTTATCATGCATGAAAACCCATAAACACGTGAAGCATAAATCCCGTGGTCTGCGTTAATGTTACCCACTGCTAACTGCGTTCTCATGACCCAATGACCCTCTCTCCCTTATTCTAAACCAATCATCATCTTCCCCAAGCGCCAGCAACCGATCATCGGACATGTTCGGGAAAGAAATAAATTGCCAAGTTGCCCAGCCGGGGACTATCTTTCTGTAACTCAGTGGCGTAGACATGTCCGTTATGTTATATTGAGAAGGTGGTTAATATAGCGATAGGTAGTTTTATTTTTCCATTGTGGTTGATTGAGGTTTTGGACAGTATTTGAGGGAATTGAGTGATGATGCGTTTCCTGTGTCTTCATGGGTTGGGGACGAATAATCAGGTTAGTGGATTATGTTGATAGTGACGGTGAATACCAGAACTAACTGGATGATGGGTAGATTTTCAAAGTACAAACGGCTGCTCTAAGATATGAACTAGGTGACGAACATTCCTTCGAGTTCGTCGAGGGCGTGGTACCATGTTCGATGGCTCCAGGTATGCATGTGCATGTACATACCAATCTCAATCAAACGCACCACTCAAGTCGCATCAACTAACCCCATCCTATCTCAGAGCTAAATGCCATATCCGATGACACCACCGCGCACTTCGCCTATTTCAACGCCGACTCAGCAACCAGTCTCATCACATGCCTCGACCACCTCTCCGCATACATAACCACCTGCGGACCCTTCGACGGCGTGATCGCCTTCTCTCAAGGCGCGGGTCTTGCCGCTATGCACCTTGTCCGACAAAGCTACCAGGAACCCCCCGCCGACCCCTCGTTCAAATGCGCAATCTTGTTTTCGCCGAACGCGCTACATGACCCACGGGCATGGGTTAATGAGGGGAAAGTCCGTCTCCTGGATCCCGAAGTCGATGGCTGTCCTATCGAAATTCCATCGGTTGTGGTCTGGGGGGAGCGGGATGAGCGGAGATGGGAAAGTGAACGTATTGCGAGGCTTTGTGGGCCCGGGTTGGGGTCTACGTTTGTTCATGGTGGTGCCCATGAGATTCCGGGGATTGGGTTGAAGGAGGCGATTCAGCCGATGACAAGGTTGATTAAACGTTGTATTCTATCTATTTCGTGAATGGGAAGGTGTCTTTTCTTCTTAGCATGAGGAATGATGTGGGGAGCTGGGCGACGGTGAATCCTATTACTATCTTCATTTGTAGATTGAATCCTTGCTGGAAAATCGTCCTGACTGTGTTCTGTAAGTCTCCTTCAATGGTATTTAAGACTTCTAGTCTTGATAGAATGGCGTTTGTTTGTGAGGATGTGAGGACTGAGAGAAGCTCGTTGCGGATGTAGGGTGTTGTGATGCAGGTGACGATAGCTAAACCAACCACACCCCCAAGAATTCGAAACTGAAATACCGTTCCAGTTCCCACGGCTGCATTAAAGTCAATCCAACGCTCCTCTATCAGGAATCCTTAACATACCAAGATCTCTCATCTCCATCACAATAGGAACCAGTAAAATTGTTGCCGTGCTCACACAGCCCACACCCGTTCCAATAAGGATCTGATAACCATACTGCGAATGCGGTATATGCTGTAATTCTGTAACTCTTGAGAACAGCACCGTGCCGATGACTTGTAGGATGTTTCCCGTGAAAAGAAGGGTGTTGTGGGATATGAGTTTTCTACCGATGAGCCAGGCAGCGATAACTGAGCCTCCGGGAACGAGGAGTGCGAAGGGGAGTAGACGGATACTAGCCGCTAGTGGACTTATCCCATATAAGACCATGAAGCGTTGGGGAATTTGTACGGTGCAGATGGTTAAGACGTTCCCGATTAAATAAGTATTGCTACTATTGTTAGCTTGGCTAGTCCCAGGGATTGGAGAGCGCTTGGTGCTGCGTACAGGATAACCCCGACACAAAAGCGGCTTGTCAAAAAGCGCCAGGGCAGCAATGGTTCTGGGTATCTTCGTTTAGATGTAATATACCATTGCCAAGTGAGGAAAACAACGAGGAATATACTCGCTACTACGAGTAATGGCCATACTGAGGGTGAGGAGAATGTTAACCCGTTTGAAGCTTGCTGGAGAGCAGTCGTCAAAGGAACAGTTGCTCCAAGAAGCGTTATCCCACCGAAAATATCAAACATCCTGAGTCGCTGAGAGATGGATTTGTTAGAGAGTCGTGCAGCTGGTTCTCGTGAAAGCTTTTTCGGGAATGCTAGAACTAGCATGATTATTGAGAGAGCGACTACAGGGAGACTGATAAGTGTTAACGCTTGGTTTATTAGCTGTGAATCTCATCAAACTCACTTCATCAAAAATATCCATCTCCATTGTCCATTCGATGCAACTGCTCCACCGACGAGTGGACCTGTGAGCAGTGAAAGAGCTACAATGGCAGAAACGGCGCTCATGGATGTAGGATACTTTTCGGGTGGGAGTAGCTCAAAGAACACCATTGTCAAAGCAAAAATGCCAGAACCGCCAATACCCTGCAGTCCTCGGAATACTATTCTACAATCTTGTTAGACGATGCGACCCAGATCCCTATCTAATAGGTATTCTATCACCTACAATTGTGTCAGGTTCTGTGCTGCACCACATGCCGCAGAGAAGATCAGGAATATGATGGTGGATGCAAGAAGGCTGTTTTTTCTTCCACTGATATCTGAAGCTTTGGCCCAGAGGATTGGGAAACCACTGTAGGCTAAAAGATAGGCTGTGAAGAGCCATGGACTTTTGGCATATCCGCCGAGGTGATTGGTTATGGCGAGAACGGCGGTGCTTGTTACGTATGATTCCATTTGGCTCATGAAGAGTGCGAGGAGTACTCTAGGTTTCTCGTTAGTGGTTGTTGGTACATGGATTTGTCGTTCCATAGGTACCCTTGCGGAGAGAAATAAAAAGAACCATAACCATCTATGGTACGGAGTAAAATTTGGGGAAAGGAATAAAAAGAGTCATGGAGATTTTGGGAACCTACCCGAAATAGATGGAGAATAGTTTCCATCCTTTTACTTCGTATCCTGGAGAAACGGGTTCCTCCTGCACTGCTTCTTCTTCCACCGTGCCATGTTCGGCTTCGTCGAGTTTCTCCGTCGAGTGGGCCATGAGTGTTGAAGATAGTGTTCTAATAGATTCATGAATGTGTGGGTGTATGTGTGAAATGATATACAATTGTTCCTTGGTAAGACAAGGTGCGGACGCGCGCATGCCATGCCAAGACGCGGGGTGGCTGGCCATGAATGCCGGTTGGCGAATCAGCGGGCGGCGGCAGCGCAGCGACATCTTCCTCTGTATACCCCGAGATCGACAGCCGCTGCAGGCCAGGTATTGCTTCTTTCACACCTTTCAACATGGTTTCGCAAGGCATGCCGACCTTGATCCCTAGCGGATGACCAGGGTAAGCTGAAGCTGTTGAAGAAATTAACCCCCCTCCACCACCTCAACCCATGTACCCCAAACAGCTACAACTGCGACTACAACCTCCAAGTACCATTCCTTCGATATACAACCGTCAACATGGCGTTCATATCACGGCATCAACATCTTGAACCGATAGCTATCGTTGGTCTTGCTTTCCAGTTTCCTCAGGGTGCCGACTCCGAAGATAAACTATGGGAAATGTTGGTTGAGAGGCGATGTGCATCCACCCAATTTCCCAAGGAACGTATCAATGTCAACGCCTTTCATGACTCGGACAAACGAAGACTCAATAAGGTGCGCTACTGCCAACTCTTCATCATGTCTTTAAACTAACGCTACTTTGGAGATGGCGACGCGGAATGGGCATTTTCTCAGTAGCGACATTAGGGCTTTTGATCCTCAATTCTTTTCCATCACGCAGTCCGAGGCAGCGTCAATGGACCCTCAGCACCGAGCACTGATGGAGACCACATATCACGCCCTGGAAAGCGGTATGTCTAGTAAATATTTTCTCTCGATTGAAGATCCGCTCATGGAAAGACAGCTGGACTCACCATGGAGGGCATGGCGGCATCTAGAACGTCTGTCCACGTGGGATGCTTCACCACAGACTATTCATCCTTTCATTGGAGAGATGCGCAGAGAATCCCCAAGTATAGTGCAACGGGAACCTCCGGATGTATTCTTTCGAATCGCATTAGTTGGTTCTTCGACTTCCGCGGGCCCAGCATGACTATTGATACTGCATGTTCAAGTTCTATGGTTGCATTGGATCTTGCTTGCAAAGGGCTCTGGGATGGTAGTTCAGATACAGTACGTATTTTATCCCTCCGGCACTGACCCTTCAGTATAGCAATCTTACACCTGCAGGCTGTGGTCGGTGGTGCAAATTTCATCTTGTCTCCAGAGCTCAACATTGCGCTATCCAACATGAGCTTTCTGTCACCGGAAGGGCGTTGTTACAGCTTTGATCACCGAGCAAGTGGGTACGCTCGTGGCGAAGGTATTGCAGTACTAATTCTGAAGCCACTGAGCCATGCAATCCGCGACAAGGATCCAGTGAGAGCGTTGATCCGATCGGTTGGGACCAACCAGGACGGCTATACTAGCAGAGGCCTTACTCAACCAAGCATGAAGATGCAAGCCACGCTTATTCAGGAAACGTACCGAAAGGCCGGTCTTAGTCTGGCGGAAACCCGGTTCTTTGAAGCACACGGTGCGTCATGCAAGCTATAGGCGACTCGTTTGCATGGATTATTGACACTGGCTATAGGAACGGCAACCCCTATAGGTGATCCAATCGAAGCACAGGCGATTGGGACGTGTTTCCGTTCTCATCGCTCACCTGATGACCCTTTATTCGTGTATGGTGAGCGCCTCTGGCGGGTACGTACAGTATGAGACTGACGCGAGCAGCGGTGCGTTGAAGTCAAATCTCGGTCACCTCGAGGGGACCAGTGGTCTTGCTGGAATCATCAAGACCATTCTTGCCATCGAAAGAGCGGTAATACCTCCAAACACAAACTTTGAGGAACTGAATCCACACATTGATGCCGATCTTTTCAACTTGAAGTTCCCCACAACGGCAATCCCATGGCCACGGTCCAACCTAGGAATCCTTAGAGCATCCGTAAACGCGTTCGGGTTTGGCGGGACAAACGCACATGTTGTTCTGGAGAATGTAGAGCCCTATCTACATCAGTCATCACTGGCACTTAATGGTATCATAAAGAACCCGGACAACTCACATGTACATGTTACCACCCACGCGACACATGCCTCTGCTTCACCAAAATTGTTGCTGCTCCATGCTGCCGATGAGGATGGTTGCCGCCGCCTTGCTCAATCGCTCGCCAGAAACCAAGATCATCTCTTAGTTGAGGGGGCACTTGACGACTTAATGTATACGCTCAACGTTCGACGCTCCAAACTTCCGTGGAAAAGCTATTGTGTCCTCGATTCACCGCTCGACCTCAGCGAAGCCCAAGAGGCTATAGCCAAACCTATACGGAGTGATTATCTCGATCCAAATATTGCCTTCGTTTTCACTGGTCAAGGTGCTCAGTGGACGGGCATGGGTCGTGATCTCTTAAATTGGCCTGTGTTCCTAGAAAGTGTCCTGAAGTCCCAGGACTACGTCAAACAGCTCGGATGTTCCTGGTCTCTCATGGGTATGTACCTTATCCCGAAGATGAATAGTGGCTAACATCTACAAGACCTTTTCGCTGCCGAACATACCTGCTGCCCGATGGTGGATGCCCAGCACAGTCAGGTTCTTTCAACTGTACTTCAGATCGGCCTTGTGGATCTTTTCAATAGCCTGCACATTGTACCTAATGTCGTGCTTGGCCATTCATCTGGAGAGATTGCCGCTGCATACTGCGCTGGGTTCATCAGCCATACCTCTGCAGTGAAGATTTCCTATTATCGCGGAATGTTGGCGTCCAATCTTGCAGTGAAAAGTAGCGAACGGCATTCGATGGTGTCCATTGGATTATCCGTTGAGCAGTTCCAGAAGCATATAAGTGAGCTCGAAAACGACAATAGCATATCCTTCGACCACACTACATTGAGTGTCAGCTGTGTCAATAGTCCTTCCAACATTACGGTCGCCGGGCCGCAACCACACCTCGACGTGCTGGTCCTTCATCTGAATAAGAATAGTATCTTTGCGCGCCAGTTGCCTGTAAATATTGGTTATCATTCTCCGCAGATGCGTCAGCTGTCATCCGAATACATAAGACTACTCGGCTCACTGGACAGAGAAACCTCAGCGACAAAGATACGGATGATATCGTCCGTGACCGGTGATTTCCTTAAGCCCGAGGTAGCGAAGACAGCGACATATTGGGACCTAAATATGAGATCTCGGGTTGATTTTGCTGCTGCTTCAAGCCGTTGCCTTTCCAGATCTATCCATCAACCAATCCAAAACAAGATCGACCTCAGCCACCTCGACGAAATCATCACACATGGTATCGTTGAAATCGGTCCTCATTCCACGCTAAAAGGTCCCTTACGTCAGGTGCTGCGGTTTCATGGGCGGTCACAAGAAGTCTTCTATGTACCAGCAGTGGTCCGGGGCAAGTCGGGTAAAAGTACTTTCATTAACGCATGTGGGCGGTTGTATTGTGAGAATATGCCACTGAATGTAGAGCAACTCACCAACTTGTGTCGGACGACACCGACCGGACCCAAAGTGCTAGCGCACTCACCTAGATATCCATTCGATCATTCCGTCATATATTGGCAAGAGTCTCGCAGGAATCGAGAGTTCCGCTTGCAAAAGCATGTTTATAACAAGCTTCTGGGCGCTCCCACTGGTGACTGGACACCTTTCCAAGCACGCTGGCGGTTGATCCTTCGAGACGAAGAGCAGCCGTGGATAAAAGAACATATTATCAATGGTGTCAATCTCTATCCCGCAGCAGGCATGCTTGTCATGGCTTTGGAGGCAGCAAAGCAACTTCTCTCTGACCGACCGCCAAAGGCGTTCGTCTTCGAAAATGTCGATATTCTAGCACCAATATTGCTAAACGATACATCAGACGGTGTAGAAGTCCAAATTGACCTATCCTCCAACCCTGCCAACAAAACAGCTGCTCAGTACCAATTCCAAATTTGCACATGGAAGCGCGATGATGTATGGGATGAGGTTTGCCATGGGTCCATTAGTGCAGACTACGGACGCATTCCGTCTGACATTGACAATGGCAAAGAAGACCTTCATATGCTCAATCACATACGCGAAGACCATGAAAGGGCGGCGCAGTCTTGTAGCACGACACTGCACGAAGAATTCTATCGCTCAATCAAGGCCGAAATTGGGGCTGACTACGGGCCATCGTTTCAGCGATTAGTAAATATCTCATCTAACAACGTAGGTGAAGCTATGGCTTCTATATCACCATACGAGGAGGATGCGAATGTACATCCGACGACTTTGGATGCTGTATTTCAACTGGTGTTTGCCTCCCTTCATGGAAGACCTCTCCGCACAATGGTACCTACTCGAGTGAGCAAAGTCTGGATAGCTGCTTCGGGCATTGGTCGTGAGTATGTTGGTCAAGAGGAAGTCCATCTTAAAGCTGAGATGCCCAGTCAAAGGACCGCCACATGTTCAATATCGGTCCTACACCATCCATCACGTGATCTCAAACTTTTAGCTGAAGAATTTGAATTCACTGCTGTGAGTGGAGGTGGGAATTTGTCACTAAAAGATGCTAAGCATATCTGCTCTTATATGACGTGGAAGCCGGATCTGGATCTCCTGAACCCTGGGCAGCTTCAGGCCTACTGCGATCAGAATCGAAATATGCTCAAGGAGCCTGTGCAATGGTTTCTTAATTTGATGGTTTTGGCACTATCCTTTTCAGCACGCGCCGTATCTACATTGAAAGATGGTCGAATTATTCCGGAATTGACGGCGCATGCCTCATGGCTAAAAGACCGGATAGTCTCCGCTGAACGTGCCATGTCAGAAGACACGCGAGAGCTTTTCCATTCTTGTTTGCATGACGATCATCTTCTGGACCTTCTCTGCGACCGGGTTGCGAGCCGGAAAGCTGGAGAATTACATGTCGAAGTGGGACGGAATCTCATTGGGATGTTGGATGGATCGGTTGATCCTTTGGCACTGATATTCAAAGATGAGCAGCTCTTGACTGACTTCTACGACGAAATGTTGTTCACCTCTGGAGCACTGAGCCCTATTCAGAAATATGTGGATGGTATAGTTCACAAGACACCCAATCTTCAGTTCCTTGAAATTGGGAGCGGAACAGGTGGAACTACTCGCCACATGCTTGAGGTATTGAATGAGTGGGTCGGACCGAGATATGTACGATATGTGTTCTCCGATATCAGTCCTTCATTTCTCGAAAAGGCTAGGGAATACCTAGGCGAAAGCGTGCAATACCGCCTTTTCGATGTCGAGAAGACTCCCATAGAGCAGGGATTTTACGAAGGGGAATTCGACATTATCATTGCAGACATGGTTCTGCATGCAACTTCTGACCTGTCCAAAACACTACAACACATTAGATGGCTTCTTAAACCAGGTGGACGGCTCATCATGAAAGAAACCACCACACCCGACAAAATACTCTCTGGTTTTGTCTTTGGACTTTTACCGGGTTGGTGGCTCAGTACAGAAGAAGCACGAATAAATGCGAGGAGCCCCTGCCTTGATGAAGGATCATGGGACTTGCTCCTTAGAGCTAATGATTTCTCCGGTACGGAACTTGTTGTGCAGGACTTTATGAACGAGCAATGCCATCTTTGGGGCTTCATTGTGTCCACGGCAGTAGAACCTGTCCAAACGAATGGACATTCCCTTTCTCAACGCCCTTTGCCTTACTTCGTCGTCGAAGATGGTTCAGCGGCCCAAAATATGCTCGTTACGCATATCAATGAGTACTTCCCATCCCCCGGAATATCCCCATTGACTCTTGCTGAAGCTGCGAGCATCGCGGATATAAAGAGTCATGATTTTATCATACTACTTGAGGTGGAGGCCACAATCCTCTTTGATCTCAGCCCAGAACGTTTTCAGTATCTGCAGAAAATTCTTTGCTCGGCCCGTAGTGTTCTTTGGGTCACTCAGAGCAGCCTAAAGGCTGGGCCAGAGTACGGAATCATTACTGGCCTTGCCCGAGTTCTTCGCACCGAGAACCATAGTACAGCGATCGTTACATTAGCACTCGACAATGAGGACCGCGAATGGACACAAGCTGCAGTACATGTATATGCCGTATTTCACTCCACACAGGAAGCCCTGAACCACAGTCACCAGATAGAGCCTGAGTACCGCGAGGAATCAAATCTTCTGTATATCAATCGTCTCATTCAAGCAAGATCGTTAAACGAGCACATCTTTCGCCGTACCAAGCATCCAGTCATCCACCAAAAGGTCGGTGAGAGCAGGTTACGGCTTGGGATACGGGCTCTTGGTCTTCTTGATACCATTGAGTTTTCAGTAGATGACTCAATTGATAGAGAGCTAGCCCCTGGCGAAGTCATCGTGCGAGTTCACTCGATAGGCCTGAACTTCAAAGATTGTCTTACACTGCTGGGCCGTGTAGACACAGATATCATGGGCAGTGAATGTGCAGGCACAGTCGTTCAAACGGGGCCTAGATGTGGTGATATCAAGGCCGGCTCTCGCGTCGTTGTATTTGTCTTGGATGCATATCGGTCTTTTGTTCGTACCACTGTCGACCGAATGATCATGATTCCAGAATGGATGTCATTCTCCCATGCAGCTTCACTACTTACCGCCTTCTGCACTGCCCGATTTAGTCTGACTCATATAGCAAGACTCCAAGAAAAAGAGACTGTCCTGATACATGCGGCGGCAGGAGGTACTGGACAAGCTGCCGTCCAAGTTGCGCAGGGTTTAGGCGCCGAGATTTTCGTTACAGTCGGGTCGTTATCCAAGAAGAAGCTATTGATGGATGTATACGGGATACCAGAGACCCATATATTCTACAGTCGCGACGCTTCGTTTGCTGATGGAGTAATGCGCATGACGAATGGTCGAGGCGTCGACGTTGTCCTGAATTCTTTATCGGGAAAACTGCTCCAGGAGTCTTGGAAGACGATTGCCAACTTTGGACGGTTTGTTGAGATCGGAAGGGGGGATATCGACTCGAGGAAAATGCTTCCCATGTACCCGTTCAGGAAGAATGCTTCGTTTACGGGCGTGGAGTTATCGCTTGTCGCAGAGGAAGCACAGGGTCTTGGTAGGAGGATCCTTGAAGAGGTAATGGATTCAGTCAACACGGGGGCGTATAAACCTGTACAGCCTGTGAATGAGTACAACATTGGAGAAATTGAAACCGCCTTTAGGTTTCTATCAAGTGGAAAGAGTTCAGGGAAAATCGTGGTCAATATTTCTCCTGATTCAGTAGTTCCAGTAAGTACCTCCACATCTAGGAAGCGGGATTTGGGCTGACACTTAGATTTCTAGGTCGTTCAAAGTTCTACATCCTCCTTCAAACTTCCGCAAAATGCGACTTATATCATATCGGGTGGTCTCGGCGGTTTAGGTCGCACCATCGCACGTTGGCTTTGCACAAGAGGAGCAAAAAACTTAATCTTACTTTCCCGAACAGGAGCAAACACTCCAAAAGCGCAGGAACTAGTCGAAGAACTATGTCAAAAGGGTGTGAACGTTGAATGTCCCATTTGCGACATCTCGAACGCCTCGTCGCTGAAAAGCGCACTAGAAAACTGTGCTCATCTACCACCAATAAAGGGATGCTTCCAAGCAGCCATGGTTCTCCGCGATTCAACATTCATCAACATGACCATCGACGAATGGAAACAAAGTACGCTTCCCAAGATCCAAGGATCCTGGAACCTACATGAAGCATTACCGAAGCTCGACTTCTTCATCTTCCTATCATCCGCGGGGGCTATATTTGGAAACGGTGGCCAAAGTAATTACGCTGCCGGAAACACCTTCGAAGACGCACTAGCACAATTCCGCACCACCAACGGTCAAAAAGCCATCTCTCTGAACCTCGGGATCATATCCGGTGAAGGATTCGTAGCCGAGAACGAAATCATCCGGGACAGACTGGCTCGGTTGAATATATTGGACCCGATCGCATTGGAGGAGCTCCACGCCATCTTCGACTATTACTGCAATCCTACACTACCCATCCTCCCACCATCGCAAAGCCAGCTAATAACAGGCCTGCAACTAACATCCCAAATCCGAGCCAGAAACACCGACATCCCCACCGCCCTATCCCACCCCCTCTTCCGCATCCTCGACCAAATCCGCATCTCAGACACCGCCGCTTCCCCCACCAAAAACAAAAGCGAAAAAGACCTTCTCACTGCCTTCAAAACCGCTTCTACGGTCGCCGAGGCCGGCGACGTGGCAGCGCAGATGCTTAGACGCAAAATCAGCAGGTTGGTGGGGGTTGAGGAGCACGAGGTCCATGCGGATAGGAGGTTGGATGGCTTTGGGGTCGATTCGCTCGTTGCGCTGGAGTTGAGGAATTGGGTGGCCAGGGAGTTGGCGGCAGATGTGGCGGTTTTTGAGATTTTGGGGGGTGTGGAGGTGGGTGGGTTGGGGAGGTTGATTGCGGGGAGGAGTGCGTTGAGGTAAGTGTACATACCATGGGGTTGGGATAATACTTTGGGGTTTTTGAGGGATTGGGGGGTTTATAATGGTTGAACTGGATGGGGTATATATAGGATTGAATATGTTGAAACAAGACCCTTGGTTTGCTGATAGGTTTTACGCTAGTAGAGCGGAGAGGAAATGACGTACTGCCTCGTTTAATAGGCCCTCTCTTTGGTTATAAGTAAAAGGGCATAAGACGAACACCTAATGTTAAACTACGGAATAACGGCAAGAACGATGGACCCTATGAAATTCTTGAAAACCTTCTTGTATGCTTGTTACGAGACT
Source organism: Rhytidhysteron rufulum CBS 306.38 (assembly GCA_000467735.1). Lineage (NCBI taxonomy): Eukaryota > Fungi > Ascomycota > Dothideomycetes > Hysteriales > Hysteriaceae > Rhytidhysteron > Rhytidhysteron rufulum. The sequence continues at coordinate 37,851 of AJFL01000033.1, forward strand.
ACGAAAATCCAAACTAAATTTCGTAGTTTATGGTCCCGATTTTACTACTCCAAACTCTAGAGACGCTATACGCAAAATCATCCTCAAGCAATGCAGTCCATTCTAATATCATTACCTCACCTAATTCCAAACCTCGTTCCAAGCGTGGCAAATCGATCTGGTTTGCTTGGACTATGCGTCTGCGCCACTGATGCGCCTTCCATGACCCTGTAGGATCTTCGTTAGAACGCACTCATGTAGACCTTGATAAGTCAGTAACTTACTTTTCGATCAAGATAGCACCCTTCATTCCGTCAACTTTGCTGTATTTCTTATTCCTCTGTGCGACATCAAAGAACTCATCCGAATTATCCGTGCCCATGAGAGCCACAGATTGCATCAATTCGTCGATGTTTTCCAGAAGTAGTGGGTTGTTGAGGCTTTCGACAAAGGTATACAGGAAATCAGCATCAGTGGAAAATGACTGGACTGCAGCCGGGGTTATCCGTCGAACGGCGTCGTCGAGTGGGAGGCTCTGTGATTGAGGTTAGCCGTATGGTTGATATGAGTCTGATGAGACAGGTGGAATCAAGGGCCATAATTCTTGGTTGTGCTAAACCACGAACGTTTGTAACATCACAAGAAGCACTTACCAATATCATCGACGAAGCATGAGAAAGAGCATCGAAATAGATAAACTCCTTAATCTCCGCAGGTAACGCAAGCAGAACCGAGTTCATAATGTTCGATAAATATCGCGTCAACTCTTGCATGTAATTGCTCGGTTCTTTACTTGGTTTCATAGCCATCCTATTGTGGGATTAGCGACGTTGAAGTTAGAAGAAGGTAGTATGTCATACCAATCATATTCCGCGGTCTCAATCAAATCATCAATCTTCGAATTGACCAGCTCGAAAATCCGGTCTGAGGCAGTCTTCTTTGCTGCACGGAATTTCTCTGTCGCTTCAAGAAGTATCGGTCCCGTTGATGAATTGGATGATCTGGCTTGGAAAAGGAGGTCTTGCAGTTCTAGACAGGCTGTCTCGAAATGTTCCAAATTGGTAAGAATCTGTACAATCTGACCCGGGTATTGCGAGCTGAGTCTATCGACTAGAAGTTGACAGACCTTCTCACAGAGGAGTTCGTCCAGAGACTATCGTAAATTTTGTTAATGTGGGAAGAAAAATATTGCTTTGGCGGCTACTACTTACACTTCTTAGTGTTTCGTCGATCACAGTGGATCGCTGAAAGTTGTCGTCGGAGAAAAGATAGATCTGATTAAGGAAGTTGCGGACGTCTATACAACATAGAGGGTACATTTGAGAAAATGGTAGGACGCAAGGGAAACTGTAAAAGTTAGAAGGCTTCGAGAATATCTTCAGGCCACTCACGTAAGTTCGCTACTGGATTTCTCTGGATTATACCAACTGACGTTGACCACCTTCTCCCACTCTCCTACATTGTTGATAGTCATAGGCATGTAGTCATCAGTGGTAACAATCTACATCTCGTCTCAGTAAATGTCATTTCATGTTTGAATGTCTGCTCACCTCAAGGAAATCTTCGCTGAATCGGCGCTTGAGGAGCTCGGAATACTTCTCGAATAATGTGAGCAGTAGACCGTTCATGGGAGCCACGTTATAACCATGTTTCTACCACACTCGGATTAGTTTGATGCCAAGTTATATTACATGGAGAATAGTACCTCCATGGTAAGGTTAAAGAGTGAAATTCTGCCTTTAATCTCAAGCAGTAATTCATCGCTCTCAACCGTGTGCAGAGAATTAGTTACAAGAGTAATGGAGCTTTGACACATGGAGTCCCACAGCTCGTCAACCTATTCAATCATTAGTTAACATCAGGTGCGGTCGAAAGGAGGCAACATGCTTACGTCGACTGCTGTTCTAAAGTTGTCTGTCTTCGAGAGAGTTGCCTTTTCGATAATAGCAAATCCGGCAATACTCTCCAGTAATGTACTCAGATCAGAACATTCTTCAGCTAGTAAATTTACCGAGGATGGAAGAATCAATTCCTTTTGCCTTCTTCGAGTGGCAGCATACTCTGATTTAAAATAGTCGCTTCGACCAAGTGTTTCGTGAATATGCATGCATTCGTACAACGGGCTGAAATCAACTTGAATGCTCGCCATTTCGTTATTCAATATGTCGAATTCATCTGTCTCATCCGCTACCAATTCAATAGCCGAATTCAATTTAAACCTTTGGAGTCGTGGATCCTCCTTTTGTCTTTCTGCGTTCCTTTCCCCTCGCTGTGTTGTGTTAAAGAAAGCGAACTCGCCGAGATACTGAGATACGCCTCGAATTCGGAAAAGCCACGTGTTGAGATCTGTCATTACAGCATCGCCTATCAACTTCTGGGTTGCGGGCACCGATTTTTCAATCATCTCGGCGATTTTATACCGTCTGACCTCGTTCAAATGAATGTTTTGCAGTTCATCTAGCGCGCGCAACGCTGCGTAATGATTTTTCTTTTGGAGCAGATCATGAACTTGGTTAGCGAGACGAAGGACTTCCAAACAAGCATTGAGTGCTTCCGTAGCTTCATCGATGTTTTGCCTCACGCCTCGAGATTCTACCAGGGACTTCTTCTGATCGGCCAATTTTTCAATACTGGATTGGATGGATTCATTGAGCTCAAGAATCTGGGTGGTCATGTCAACCGTTCCTTCTCGAACCCTCAGAAGCGAGTTGACGGAGCTGACGAATTCTTGGTGATTGGCATTGCATATCCTCTCAATCTCAGCTTCACGCTCTGCGGAAAACTGGTTAAGAGCGCCAACGAGCTGGCCGGCGCGATCGGCATAACGGACATCTTTCATAACAGGAACCAGTTGATCAATGTAATCTGAATCAGAGGATGACTGGGCTATCTGAAGGAGAAAGTAAGAAAAATAGTGGTATGACACGAAATGAATTTAAACCTACCTGTTTGATGGCCGCATAAAGGTCATCTCCTGGGTCTACTGCGGCGGGCATGATGGATGGAGATCTATAGGTGCGTAGATGGTTGTCGCATCAAAGTCTGCTAGAGCTTAGATGAATTCCACGAAGACTGTCCAAGAGAGATGCAATGGCGTTGAGGAAATGGCTTGTCTGTTGTTGGTAAAGGTCAGGCAGCGGTCTTGAGATGAAGTTCACGAAAGCACGTGCCAACTGGCTGAGACGACATGTCGGCAGAACGTCGGCAGGTTTCCCCAGGCAATGATGCAGATCTGATAAGGAGGGGAGGGGTCGACGCCAACCTCACTAATTAAGAATTTCTGAATGGCGCGCGGAGTCATTATTAGTTATAAATGGGTTAAGATAAAAAATAGATGCCTCATGGGCTTCATTGATGTTCGTTTCTCTTCTTAATCATGGATGTATCTGATGGAGTGCTTGTTTCATGTCCATTTTCCGGCTCAACGATGATGTTAAGTTGTTATCTTTGCATGTTTACTTCCACTTGAGTTTTCTCTAATTTACTTCCACGCCTAATTCCACGCTCAATCCAACCCAGGAGCCGGCGCCGGCGCCCCAACCCTCTTAGCTTTATTCCCGCCCCCCATCCCTCCACCCATAAACATATTCCCCAGCATATCCAACATGGGATTCCCCTGTCTAGGCACCTTAATGCCAAAATAAATTTCCCCAATCTGTTCCAAACTATCCTCCCACCCAGCCATCTCCTTCAACTGCGCAGCATAATGACTTTTCAACTGCCTAAATAAATCTGGGGCGCCCCTCTGCACAGCCAGTAATAGCAACCCGAGGAAATTGAGGAGGGGGAGGGAGGGATAGACGCGCAGGTCGGAGGATGCGGTTGAGATTTCTTGTACCCCGAGAGAGGATTTCGACGAGAGTTGCGAGGTGAAGATTAAGTGAAATTTGTTAGCTGCGCGGATATTGCCGATTAGCAGGTACGGGAATATGGCGCGAGCGGCGTAGAGGGGTGCGGTGTGCGATTCGTCTTCGCTGTACCAAGCATATTCGAGGTGGGCGAGGGCTTCGGGGGAGTCGCGGTTACCAAGGAGGAGGTGCCGCTCTGCATCATAAGGTTCGCCGTCTGGGGGGTTTGTTAGTTAGATTGTGAGTTGAGGGGTGGGTAAAGCTTACCGTCTGCATAGAGGGTTCCGGCGACGTGGTGGAGTTCGGGGTCGCCGGATGGGTATTCACCAAATTTACTAGACCACCTGAATGCGAATGTTAGCTAGGAATATCGTCATAGCGAACACACAAAATCGCCATGTCTGCCCCTCCCTTCACTCCATCCACTTACCCTATTATCTCACTAATGAATTTCTTCCGCGTTGGCTCTCCGGGAGGGAACCCCCTCAGCAGTGTCAAAAGCCTCCCTTTACTCTCTGCATCTGGTTTCGTCTCTGCCTTCGCATAAACCTCCAACAAGAATATACATAGATCCCCACCCGAGCCGCCTTGGCCTGCCTTCAACAGCGATTGTGCACCGGAAAAGAGGATCGAGGTTGCGGCTGGGAAATTATTCTGCTTTATGTATCGAGAGGCAATGACGCGGAGTTGTTGATGAGCTTCATAGTACTGGCCTTCTTCGATTCTAGAGACGTAGTTATCATTAGTAGGGTGGGTGATATGTTGTTCGTGGAAGGAATATGGAGGGGTTGGTAGAATGTATACAAAAAGAAACCACCTACTTTTGCTGTTGTCGCTGTATCGTCTTTTCGATTTTCGACATGTTGATGGTGGGGTATGTAGAGTGGACACGTCTGCAGGTTCACGGGAGAGTGTAACATTGATCGGGTTTGATGAGGTTGCGGCAGTTCCGACGATGACGACGATGCAAGATGCAATGCGATTTCCCTTCTGCAGCATGGGCACGTGCGTTCCCGCTGTCTCGCTTAACCTTAATTGAGCTTGTTTGAAAACGGAATAGGGGTCTTTCATCAGCGCTCTCAGCCCTCCTTACCGCGCGACAACGCAGCAAAAATGAATGAATCAAAACGCAAAATAAAAACAAAAAGATAATGCACCGAGCGGGACTCGAACCCGCGCCTGAAGCAGACTATCGAAGATGGGAAGCTTCAATTCTACCCCTAAACTATCGGTGCTTTTGGATCTCTGTGGTCATAAATTTGATTTTGACAAAAATTTAAAGGAATTTTTTTCCGGTAACTAGGCAATCTCTGTTTCTTCAAAATCTTTAGGCAATCAACATTAATTCTGAATTTTGTGATTTTGCGTTCCGCATCTCGGTCTCGGTGAGAAGTGAGGAAGTGGGGTCGCTTTCCAAGGGTTTCCACCCGTTTCCATACTAGGTAGCGTGATCGCGCTCCCTCGGGATTAAAGTTGTTCCCGGCCGTCAAGAAGACGAGATTCAGAGCCTCGACATCTTACATTTTACACAACTTTCCACTACCACGTAACCCGCAGAGGAGCATTATATTACTACCGCCGCTAGGGGGCCGTAACTGAGCGCAACGAAGCCAAGCCCCTATGCGCACCTCTACCTACACTCTACTAAGTTCCACCACCTCTAACTAAACACCAAAAGAAGTAAACCATGCCTATCTGTAATCCAGTGCTTGTAAATCTTCTATTATAACTACAATTGTCCGCATTTTTCAACACTACTACGAGACCAGGAAGAACTTCAGAGTACTGCCGCTCCCAGGGGTCTTGCGAAGCCAAACCCCCATGCACGACTGATAGGAGCCTTAGCGACCGGAGGGTGTGCCAATATTAACACTGCCTTTATCTTTACCTATGGAGTAGACCTAAAAGAACCCAGTGCTGGGTTTTACCTGCCAAGATTGGTCTTAAATACTCAATACTGACTACATAGAGAGACTCCCTATGGCTACTTATTTCAACTTCTCAAGCGCAAAGACGAATGCAGGAAGGACAACCTTTTATCCCGGTTAGACATGGGTGCAAAATCATGCTCAAGGATTGCTGTAAGGCAGGGCGGCACAGGGAGGTAACAGCAACAGGGTATCAGGTATATAAGCGCAACAAGATCCGGGCTTCTTTATGACACCCAACGCATCCTACATCTTTCCCACACCCACTTTCTAGTATTCATGCCCATTACGTCTACAGCTTGTTTCTAGCGCCTAGCTTATCTTCTGTCTTTTGTCTAAGACTTTGTCTGTCACTTAACGTATCCCTGTCCTACCTTTGATCTATAATGGAAGCCCTCGATCTCTCTGATCTAGCCTTGATGGCTGACCAGTCTTCGCCTCAGCCTTCAATAGATCTCCTCCCTGCTTATGAACGACAGCATATTGAGCGTATTAGTAGGCAATGGTATAAATTCTTCGAAGCTATACAGCGACCTATCGATCAAAACAAGCACCAGATTCCATTCTATCAACCACAGCCAATACAGATTATTCAAGCATTTTTGCGTTATCTAGTACGAACAATAGTGGGTAAAATAGAAGGAAAGATAACACCTCAGTACTGCAAAAACATATTCAACCAGATACGGCGAGCAACACGTAAGGACTTCATACTAGATTGATTCTCCACATTTTACTAATTCAAGAAATAGGTTTGCTGGCCAATTATACATACGCGGAGAATGAGGTCCAGACAACAAATCAGCTTATAGAAAAATTAGGTCAGATAGAAGGCGCTTCTACAAAGACTCGAGAACAACCTGCTGCCTTTTTTGTTGCTGTAGAGGACTTGCTTTACTTTCTTTGGCACTGCGATGATTATAACTACCAACACCCACGCTACATATGCCAGCTCTCGTTCATCCTTCTTCTCCACGGTATTACTGGCCCTCATTATTCAATAAAAGCTAGCTTATACCCTTTAGGTTTGATTGGAATCCGTCCTGGAGAAGCTGTTGAATCTGCAGCACATAAGCTCACAAATCAAGGTGAGGGAAGGTTCACACGAGCTCAGCGCGTAAGCTTATACGATTAAGGGTTAACGTACAACGACGTCTCTCTTTATCTTACCAGATTCGAAGGGAAGTTTCGCTTGCAGCTTTTTATCAAGCTTCGGTATCGCAAAAACCACCGAAAAAATGAAGCAGAAAGGTATTTATATATACTTCCTGAAAATAACCCGCAGATAACTTAATATAATTCTACACTGTACATATAACTAATTAAGGTTATAGTGACATCGTAACTTTCTACAACGAGTTCGATCATCCACATGTTTGTCCAGTAATCTACTTCCTGGGGCTTGCTCTTGCCGATGAAGTTTTTGTTAACCACAAAACACCTATAGACATTGCTCTCACAAAGCTACCGGCCACAAGAAATTCGATTCAATTCAAAATCCGCGATGATGGAAAGAACTTACCAATTCTCCGATGCCTCGATCGGTCTGGATTCACCATATCTACAAAAGTCTTGACGACTAGTTCCCTTTGGTCACTTATAAACGGCCTAGGTATACGCGCTGGCTATACGCAGCCTCTAAATTCATACGCCTTTCGAAGAGGGTTCGGAAATCGAATTGATGAGCACGTTACCTCGGCGAAAAGAAGGTAAGTGATGGGTCACGGTGGAGACCGAATTTCTAGTCTTATATCACTAAGACTATTGGTATTGATACTCAGGCTATTGTACAAGGACTACCTCAAAACTCTTCCTATTTCGACTACGTTCGATGTGTCACATTCAAAAGAGATCTAAACGCTCCTAAACCACATGCCTGGCACAGACAGGAGATCTCACCGGAAATTTTACAACTCAAAGCCAAGCATCCACAGCGCTCCCTAGAACGAATTCACTCCGCCATTCAGAAAAGAGAATTCCGGGAGGCAAGAAAGACGTACCTGCGTGCTCCTCAACTAACTGAGTCAGACTCTGATCCGTACGAACGCGAACGCGAACACGAACACGGACATCGCGTAGATCCCGTTCAGCCAACACCAACCCGGTATACCACAATCATGCTCCGATACGATACCCATAGGCGAACGGTTAGAGATGCTCTCTGGAAAATTGGGACAGCAGAAGACCATGAATGGGCTGGTAGGGCTTCTGTGGTAGTGGAGGATGCCAGCCCTTCCATGATACCCTCGTCCAGCCCGTTACGAAGCACATTGGCCACCGCAGTTCAAGCATTACTAACGCTGAGTGCTCCGGATAAGCGGCAGTTATACTACCCTGTAGCTAAGCCCAACAAGAACGGAAGCTGTCAATGGTGCTCATCAAAACAAAAGCACGATGCTCTTCATTTCGTCCTTTGCTGCGCGAAGAAAAAAGGTCAGGAATTTTGTTTCGAATGTGCCTTATGGGTTACAGAGAATGACTGGAACCAGCACTGCTTCCAGCATCTTCAAAACTTGAAAGGTCCTTTCTGTGGTTATCTTAGGCTATTTAGGCTCCTCCTAGTCCCTGCACTTTGTCCTGTTTGTTTAGGCAACACTACCCTAAGTCCTGCACAAAGGTGGAAAAAATTTCCTGACCAGCGAGAGTATGCCATCTATCTAAAACGCCGCTTCAAGAAGATCCAAAACTATATATGCCCACACCCTCTTTGCAATCAGCAACAACTACTATCGCAAGCTACTTTATGCCAACACCTATTAAGTATTCATGGAATTCGGACGAGATTTACTGAAGTTAAAGTAAACGAGTTTCCGGAAACTGAAGAGAATGAGTCCCCCGAACCTGAAGTGGATGAAGTTGTGAACTTAGGTGGATACTGGGGATGTATCAATGGCTAGTAGATATGGAAAGCTTTTGGGTTATAGACTGGTAAGGGAACGTGCTATGGATTTAGTTCTTTCTGTCTTCTATATATGTTATTGCTCGTTTTTTATCAATAAGATATTAGGTTTTTTTTCAGACCTTATAGGATGTATAGGAGCTCAAACTTAGTACTTTGGATCCGTGGTCACCTAACAATCACCGTCGCGGCCCGAAAATTATCTGACTAAGTACTCTTGAACCGACCTCGATCTCTACTCCATAGTAGTAGATCACTAAATATTGGAGACTGGGCCAATGATGGTTAAGGAAAAGCCGATGAAGAGGCGGAATACTAGACACACGCACAGTAACGAACAGAGCGGACTAAGACGCGTTGACTCCCATAATACTACTTGTTAATCATTCTGGCGGATGGTATGAAGTCAACTTCGAGCTTCAATGCCATAAATCCTTAACTCAGCCATTGCCCTACAATTGACCCTGATGACAAGCGAAGCCACTACTAAAAGGTCAAACAGAATCAGTTCTATCTACCGCCTTGTAATAGATTTGATTCTGACATGAACTACTGTTAAAGTCCCAGATTTCCCCATATCCTGTGACATGTAAATTTAGGTGTTGTAATACATGTGGTGACGTTATCCTTGCGGGTGAAACTTTAAATGAATATATTGCAGGAGGACGAGTTAGTGAAGGATTGGTCTTTATTGGCATACCATGACGCTAGGTCAGAAGCAACTGAAATATCCAGCTGTTCCTAACCTTGTAGAGATCGGTTTAAAAGTAGACTCTAAGATATCCGAAGATTGGAGACGTTGGCATTAGTGGGCGATCCTGCTATGGGAAAATCCGAATGGGCGACTTTTCCCTCAGTGGGGCAATTGGGATCTTCCCAGGCTAGCAAGTGCAGGCCGACGATCTTCGGTCGTAAGCAAAATAAAATACAACAGTCACAGCCATACATTACATTGACCTCCTACTATGATGCAGTACCCAAATCCTATGGTTTTGAGCTTCATCACTGATTCCGTAGAAATCACACTACCCGAGAATGATTTTGCATCCCAAAAAGCTCTAAGTGTCATATTTAAGTCTCCCTACGTAGGATGGACCATTCTGAGTATCCCTCGTTGATCAATGGCCCCAGAACCTGCACACACCCTACCATTACAGGTACTCTTTGAATAGTGATTATATATATGGCAGCGTCTGGCATCAGGTCACGGGTCAACATCCAGGATTATCCAGCAAATCCTTTTTAAATAATGGATCGAAGTGCTCCTCGTAATGCAGATTTACTGCTAAGAGAAATTGCCCGACTACACCTGAGTATCTTTGACGAAGAGACTAAAGACTCAGATATCCGTTGGTTCTTTTACGAGTTGCCTGAAAGGTCTCGTCAAGACCTGGTCCAATATATGCCTATAGGAGCTCTGGCCAAAATATTGCCTTGTTAACATGAAGGGCCCACTTCTGCGAGATCACTAATCAGTTGTTAGAGACGGGTGCGGGAAGCGGCTACTCTTGTAACCGCAACCCCGGGTTAGCGAGAAACGTCACCCAAAGAGTTTGAGACCCATCCCAAGCGGAGATTGGACAGCCAAGTAGGCTCGCTTAGTAGAAGCTCGCCTACTTTTTGCGGAAATGGTGCTAATTTGGTGGATGAGTAATAGGACTAGCCGCTAGGTGCATTAAAGTGGCATCTGCTAATCACAACTCTATCCTCACTTCATTTATATATAACATGCGCAACCCCCAGAGTAAAAACACAACAACGCTACGACCTTGCTTATCCATGCCACCTTATCCTTTGGCATCGATGAACTTGCCTCTACCTCTTCTTCTAGCGCACGACTTTTGCGCTTACGACGGCGTTTTCCTATGCGAATTTGCTCCTGAAGAAGGGTACAATAGGTAGAGGATATTTTGGCCACACTTGCGAGCTTCTACACGTGCCTTTGCAGACGCCAATTGCCACCGCACAAGGGTCATGGCCGGGGCCGGGCGGCCGTCTTCCCTACTAGCTTAGTCGAGGCATTTATCTGCTGCATAATAAAGAGCAGGTGGCAAATTAGTCACTTAATCTAGAGATTACTCGAAGCTTTGTGGCAAATGAGTATGCTATATATTCATGCGGATCCCCGGCCCCCTCTATGAAATAGAGATAATAAAAAAAAATATAAGATAGTAAGTTATATCAACATGCATGCTCAAGGGCTGAAGCATCAAGGTTAACTTGACATACCCATACCCTTCCTGATCCACCTCCAATGCCGATTTTCTTCCCAATTACTGTTGAGCACGATGGTCGATACTCTGGTGGTAGCCACGCTAGGTTTTCTGAATTATATGTTATCCATACACCATCTGAACTTAGA